>JAGTTL010000768.1:0-26913 GCA_036851935.1 Coregonus suidteri
CTGCTCCAGGTGTGTGGCTTCCTGGTAGTCCTGGAGGAGAGAGGAACCAACCCTAGACAGTAGACCCTATTGGGCTTCCTGGTAGTCCTGGAGGAGAGAGGAACCAACCCTAGACAGTAGACCCTAGTGGCTTCCTGGTTGTCCTGGAGGAGAGAGGAACCAACCCTAGACAGTAGACCCTATTGGGCTTCCTGGTAGTCCTGGAGGAGAGAGGAACCAACCCTAGACAGTAGACCCTAGTGGCTTCCTGGTTGTCCTGGAGGAGAGAGGAACCAACCCTAGACAGTAGACCCTAGTGGCTTCCTGGTAGTCCTGGAGGAGAGAGGAACCAACCCTAGACAGTAGACCCTAGTGGCTTCCTGGTAGTCCTGGAGGAGAGAGGAACCAACCCTAGACAGCAGACCCTAGTGGCTTCCTGGTAGTCCTGGAGGAGAGAGGAACCAACCCTAGACAGTAGACCCTATTGGGCTTCCTGGTTGTCCTGGAGGAGAGAGGAACCAACCCTAGACAGTAGACCCTAGTGGCTTCCTGGTAGTCCTGGAGGAGCCATCATCGACTCAGTGGGTTTTGTCCAACATGTCTCTGGACCTACTCACTGCCACAGTCATACTCTGGACCTAGTTTTGTCCCATGGAATAAATGTTGTAGATCTTAATGTTTTTCCACAAAATCCTGGACTATCGGACCACCATTTTATTATGTTTGCAATCGCAACAAATAATCTGCTCAGACCCCAACCAAGGAGCATCAAAAGTCGTGCTATAAATTCTCAGACAACACAAAAATTCCTTGATGCCCTTCCAGACTCCTTCTGCCTAGCCAAGGACGTCAGAGGACAAAAATCAGTTAAACCACTTAACTGAGGAACTCAATTTAACCTTGCGCAATACCCTAGATGCAGTTGCACCCCTAAAAACGAAAAACATTTGTCATAAGAAACTAGCTCCCTGGTATACAGAAAATACCCGAGCTTTGAAGCAAGCTTCCAGGAAATTGGAACGGAAATGGCGCCACACCAAACTGGAAGTCTTCCGACTAGCTTGGAAAGACAGTACCGTGCAGTACCGAAGAGCCCTCACTGCTGCTCGATCATCCTACTTTTCCAACTTAATCGAGGAAAATAAGAACAATCCAAAATTTCTTTTTGATACTGTTGCAAAGCTAACTAAAAAGCAGCACTCCCAAGAGAGGATGGCTTTCACTTCAGCAGTAATAAATTCATGAACTTCTTTGAGGGAAAAGATCATGACCATTAGAAAAGCAAATTACGGACTCCTCTTTGAATCTGCGTATTCCTCCAGGGCTTAGCTGTCCTGGATCTGCACAGCTCTGCGAGGGCCTGGGATCGGGAGGAGACACTTAAGTGTTTTAGTACTATATCTCTTGACACAATGATGAAAATAATCATGGCCTCTAACCTTCAAGCTGCATACTGGATCCTATTCCTACTAAACTGCTGAAGGAGCTGCTTCCTGTGCTTGGCCCTCCTATGTTGACATAATAAACAGCTCTCTATCCACCGATGTGTACCAAACTCACTAAAAGTGGCAGTGATAAAGCCTCTCTTGAAAAAGCCAAACCTTGACCCGGAAAATATAAAAAAAACTATCGCCTATATCGAATCTTTCATTCCTCTCAAAAATTTTAGAAAAAGCTGTTGCGCAGCAACTCTCTGCCTTTCTGAAGACAAACAATGTATACGAAATGCTTCAGTCTGGTTTTAGACCCCATCATAGCACTGAGACTGCACTTGTGAAGTGGTGAAATGACCTTTAATGGCGTCAGACCGAGGCTCTGCATCTGTCCTCGTGCTACTAGACCTTAGTGCTGCCTTTGACACCATCGATCACCACATTCTTTTGGAGAGACTGGAAACCCAAATTGGTCTACACGGACAAGTTCTGGCCTGGGTTTAGATCTTACCTGTCGGAAAGATATCAGTTTGTCTCTGTGAATGGTCTGTCCTCCGACAAATCAACTGTACATTTCGGTGTTTCCTCAAGGTTCCGTTTTAGGACCACTATTGTTTTCACTATATATTTTACCTCTTGGGGATGTTATTCGAAAACATAATGTTAACTTTCACTGCTATGCGGATGACACACAGCTTGTACATTTCAATGAAACATGGTGAAGCCCCAAAATTGCCCTCGCTAGAAGCCTGTGTTTTCAGACATAAGGAAGTGGATGGCTGAAAACTTTCTACTTTAAACTCGGACAAAACAGAGATGCTTGTTCTAGGTCCCCAGAAACAAAGAGATCTTCTGTTAAATCTGACAATTCATCTTGATGGTTGTAAAGTCGTCTCAAATAAAACTGTGAAGGACCTCGGCGTTACTCTTGACCCTGATCTCTCTTTTTGACGAACATATCAAGACTGTTTCAAGGACAGCTTTTTTCCATCTACGTAACATTGCAAAAATCAGAAATTTTCTGTCCAAAAATGATGCAGAAAAATTAATCCATGCATTTGTTACTTCTAGGGTTAGACTACTGCAATGCTCTACTTTCCGGCTACCCGGATAAAGCACTAAATAAACTTCAGTTAGTGCTAAATACGGCTGCTAGAATCCTGACTAGAACCAAGAAATTTGATCATATTACTCCAGTGCTAGCTTCCCTACACTGGCTTCCCTGTTAAGGCAAGGGCTGATTTCAAGGTTTTACTGTTTAACCTATAAAGCCGTTACATGGGCTTGCTCCTACCTATCTTTCGAGTTGGTCCTGCCGTACATACCATACGTACGCTACGGTCACAAGACGCAGGCCTCCTAATTGTCCCTAGAATTTCTAAGCAAAACAGCGGGAGGCAGGGCTTTCTCCCTATAGATCTCCATTTTTATGGAACAGTCTGCCTACCCATGTGAGAGACGCAGACTCGGTCTCAACCTTTAAGTCTTTACTGAAGACTTATCTCTTCAGTAGGTCATATGATTGAGTGTAGTCTGGCCCAGGAGTGTGAATGTGAACGGAAAGGCTCTGGAGCAACGAACAGCCCTTGCTGTCTCTGCCAGGCCGGTTCCCCTCTCTCCACTGGGGTTCTCTGCCTCTAACCCTGTTACAGGGGCTGAGTCACTGGCTTGCTGGTGCTCTTTCATGCCGTCCCTAGGAGGGTGCGTCACTTGAGTGGGTTGAGTTACTGACGTGATCTTCCTGTCTGGGTTGGCGCCCCCCCTTGGTTTGTGCTGTGGTGGAACCTCTGTGGGCTATACTCGGCCTTGTCTCAGGATTGTAAGTTGGTGGTTGAGGATATCCCTCTACTGGTGCGGGGGCTGTGCTTTGGCAGAGTGGGTGGGGTTATATCCTTCCTGTTTGGCCCTGTCCGGGGGTTTCTTCGGATGGGGCCACAGTGTCCTCCGGACCGCTCCTGTCTCAGCCTCCAGTATTTATGCTGCAGTAGTTTATGTGTCGGGGGCCTGTGGTTAGTTTGGTTATACCTGGAGTACTTCTCCTGTTCTTATCCAGTGTCCTGTGTGAATTTAAGTATGCTCTCTCTAATTCTCTCGTTCTCTCTTTCTCTCTGAGAACCTGAGCCCTAGGACCATACGTCAGGACTACCGGGCATGCTGACACCTTGCTGTCCCCAGTCCGCCTGGGCCTTGCTGCTACATTCCAGTTTCAACTGTTCTGCCTGCGGTTACGAAACCCCTACCTGTCCCAGACCTGCTGTTTTCAACTCTTAATGATCGGCTATGAAAAGCCAACTGAGAGACCTGAGCCCTAGGACCATACGTCGGGACTACCGGCCGTGGTGACTCCTTGCTGTCCCCAGTCCGCCTGGCCTTGCTGCTATTCCAGTTTTCAACTGTTCTGCCTGCAGTTATGGAACCCCTACCTGTTCCCAGACCTGCTGTTTTCAACTCTTAATGATCGGCTATGAAAGCCAACTGAGATTTATTCCTGATTATTATTTGACCATGCTTGTCACTTATGAACATTTTTGAACATCTTGGCATGGTTCTGTTATAACCTCCACCCGGCACAGCCAGAAGAGGACTGGCCACCCCTCATAGCCTGGTTCCTCTCTAGGTTTTCTTCCTAGGTTTTTGGCCTTTCTAGGAGTTTTTTTTCTCTAGCCACCGTGCTTCTACACCTGCATTACTAGCTGTTTGGGGTTTTAGGCTGGGTTTCTGTACAGCACTTCGAGATATTAGCTGATGTACGAAGGGCTATATAAAATAAAATTGATTGATTGATTGATTGAGGAGAGAGGGAACTAAAGAAACCATAGACAGTAGACCCTAGTGGCTTCCTGGTAGTCCTGGAGGAGAGAGGAACCAACCCTAGACAGTAGACCCTATTGGGCTTCCTGGTTGTCCTGGAGGAGAGAGGAACCAACCCTAGACAGTAGACCCTAGTGGCTTCCTGGCAGTCCTGGAGGAGAGAGGAACCAACCCTAGACAGTAGATCCTCTATCCTCTATCCCTTTTTCCCCTATCCTTACATTTACATTTACATTTTAGTCATTTAGCAGACGCTCTTATCCAGAGCGACTTACAGGAGCAATTAGGGTTAAGTGCCTTGCTCAAGGGCACATTAACGTCATTTAGCAGACGCTCTTAGCCAGAGCGACTCACACAAATTGGTGCGTTCACCCTATAGCCAGTGGATAGCCACTTTACAATTGGGGGGGGGGGGTAGAAGGATTCCTTTATCCTATCCCAGGTATTCCTTAAAGAGGTGGGGGTTTCAAATGTCTCCGGAAGGTGGTGAGTGACTCCGCTGTCCTGGCGTCGTGAGGGAGATTGTTTCCACATTGGGGTGCCAGAGCAGCGAACAGTTTTGACTGGGGCTGAGCGGGAAACTATGCTTCCGCAGAGGAAGGGGAGCCAGCAGGCCAGAGGTGGATGAGCGCAATGCCCTCGTTTGGGTGTAGGGACTGATCAGAGCCTGAAGGTACAGAGGTGCCGTTCCCCTCACTGCTCCATAGGCAAGCACCTAACCCCCTCTAACCCCTATCCTCTAACCCCTATCCTCTAACCCCTATCCTCTAACCCCTATCCTATCTCCTCTATCCCCTATCCCCTATCCTCTATCCCCTATCCTCTATCCTCTATCCTCTAACCCCTATCCTCTAACCCCTATCCCCTCTCCTCTATCCCCTATCCTCTAACCCCTATCCTCTATCCTCTAACCCCTATCCTCTAACCCCTATCCCCTATCCCCTATCCTCTATCCCCTATCCTCTAACCCCTATCCTCTAACCCCTATCCTCTAACCCCTATCCCCTATCCCCTATCCTCTAACTCCTATCCCCTATCCCCTATCCTCTATCCTCTAACCCCTATCCTCTAACCCCTATCCTCTATCCCCTATCCTCTAACCCCTATCCTCTAACCCCTATCCTCTATCCTCTATCCCCTATCCGCTATCCCCTATCCTCTAACCCCTATCCTCTAACTCCTATCCTCTATCCTCTATCCCCTATCCCCTATCCCCTATCCTCTAACCCCTATCCTCTATCCTCTAACCCCTATCCTCTATCCCCTATCCTCTAACCACTATCCTCTAACCCCTATCCTCTATCCTCTATCCCCTATCCTCTATCCCCTATCCTCTAACCCCTATCCTCTATCCTCTAACCCCTATCCTCTAACCCCTATCCTCTAACCCCTCTCCTCTAACCCCTATCCTCTATCCTCTATCCCCTATCCTCTATCCCCTATCCTCTAACCCCTCTCCTCTAACCCCTATCCTCTATCCTCTAACCCTATCCTCCTCTAACCCTATCCTCTAACCCCTATCCACTATCCTCTAACCCCTATCCTCTAACCCTATCCCCTATCCTCTAACCCCTATCCTCTAACCCCTCTCCTCTAACCCCTATCCTCTAACCCCTATCCTCTATCCTCTAACCCCTATCCTCTAACCCCTATCCTCTAACCCTATCCCCTATCCTCTAACCCCTATCCTCTAACCCTATCCCCTATCCTCTAAACCCTATCCACTATCCTCTAACCCCTATCCTCTCTCCTCTAACCCCTATCCTCTATCCTCTAACCCCTATCTTCTAACCCCTATCCTCTAACCCCTAACCCCTATCCTCTAACCCCTATCCTCTATCCCCTATCCTCTAACCCCTATCCCTATCCCCTATCCTCTAACCACTATCCTCTAACCCCTATCCACTATCCTCTAACCCCTATCCACTATCCTCTAACCCCTATCCTCTAACCCCTATCCTCTAACCCCTATCCTCTAACCCCTATTCCCTATCCTCTAACCACTATCCTCTAACCCCTATCCTCTATTCTCTCTTCTCTAACCCCTATCCTCTAACCCCTATCCTCTATCCCCTATCCTCTAACCCCTATCCTCTAACCACTATCCTCTAACCCCTATCCTCTAACCCCTATCCCCTATCCCCTATCCTCTATCCCCTATACTCTAACCCCTATTCCCTATCCTCTAACCCCTATCCCCTATCCCCTATCCTCTAACCCCTATCCTCTAACCCCTATCCTCTCTCCTCTAACCCCTATCCTCTATCCCCTATCCTCTAACCCCTATCCCCTATCCCCTATCCTCTATCCCCTATCCTCTAACCCCTATCCTCTCTCCTCTAACCCCTATCCTCTAACCCCTATCCCCTATCCTCTATCCCCTATCCTCTAACCCCTATCATCTAACCCCTATCCCCTATCCCCTATCCCCTATCCTCTATCCCCTATCCTCTATTCTCTATCCTCTATCCCCTATCCCCTATCCTCTAACCCCTATCCTCTAACCCCTATCCTCTAACCCCTATCCTCTAACCCCTATCCTCTAACCCTATCCTCTATCCCCTATCCTCTAACCCCTATCCTCTAACCCCTATCCTCTATCCTCTAACCCCTATCCTCTAACCCCTATCCTCTAAACCCTATCCTCTATCCTCTAGTCCCTATTCCTCTAACCCCTCTCCTCTAACCCCTATCCTCTTCCCCTACCCCGCTATCCTCTAATCCTCTAACCCCTATCCTCTAACCCCCTCTCCTCTAACCCCTATCCTCTATCCTCTATCCCCTATCCTCTATTCCTATCCTCTAACCCCTATCCTCTAACCCCTATCCTCTATCCTCTAACCCCTATCCTCTAACCCCTCTCCTCTAACCCCTATCCTCTATCCTCTAACCCCTATCCTCTAACCCCTATCCTCTAACCCTATCCTCTATCCTCTAACCCCTATCCTCTATCCCCTATCCTCTAACCCCTATCCACTATCCTCTAACCCCTATCCACTATCCTCTAACCCCTATCCACTATCCTCTAACCCCTATCCTCTAACCCCTATCCTCTAACCCCTATTCCCTATCCTCTAACCACTATCCTCTAACCCCTATCCTCTCTCCTCTAACCCCTATCCTATCCTCTAACCCCTATCTTCTAACCCCTATCCTCTAACCCCTAACCCTATCCTCTAACCCCTATCCTCTATCCCCTATCCTCTAACCCCTATCCACTATCCTCTAACCCCTATCCTCTAACCCCTATCCTCTAACCCCTATCCTCTAACCCCTATCCTCTATCCCCTATCCTCTAACCCCTATCCCCTATCCTCTATCCTCTATCCTCTATCCTCTAACCCCTATCCTCTAACCCCTATCCTCTAACCCCTATCCTCTAACCCTATCCTCTATCCTCTAACCCCTATCCTCTATCCTCTAACCCCTATCCTCTAACCCCTATCCTCTATCCTCTAACCCCTATCTTCTAACCCCTATCCTCTAACCCCTATCCTCTAAACCCTATCCTCTAACCCCTATCCACTATCCTCTAACCCCTATCCTCTCTCCTCTAACCCCTATCCTCTATCCTCTAACCCCTATCTTCTAACCCCTATCCTCTAACCCCTATCCTCTAACCCCTATCCTCTAACCCCTATCCCCTATCCTCTAACCCCTATCCTCTATCCTCTAACCCCTATCCTCTAATCCCTATCCTCTAACCCCTATCCTCTATCCTCTAACCCCTATCCTCTATCCTCTAACCCCTATCCTCTAACCCCTATCCACTATCCTCTAACCCCTATCCCCTATCCTCTAACCCCTATCTTCTAACCCCTATCCCCTATCCTCTAACCCCTATCCTCTAACCCCTATCCCCTATCCTCTAACCCCTATCCTCTAACCCCTATCTTCTAACCCCTATCCTCTAACCCCTATCCTCTAAACCCTATCCTCTAACCCCTATCCTCTATCCTCTAACCCCTATCTTCTAACCCCTATCCTCTAACCCCTATCCTCTAATAATATCCTCTATCCTCTAAACCCTATCTTCTAACCCCTATCCCCTATCCTCTAACCCTATCCTCTAACCCTCCTATCCTCTCAAAAACCCCTATCTTCTAACCCCTATCCCCTATCCTCTAACCCCTCTCCTCTAACCCCTATCCTCTATCCTCTAACCCCTATCCTCTAAACCCTATCCTCTAACCCCTATCCACTATCCTCTAACCCCTATCCTCTAAACCCTATCCTCTAACCCCTATCCACTATCCTCTAACCCCTATCCTCTAACCCCTATCCTCTATCCTCTAACCCCTATCCTCTATCCTCTAACCCCTATCCTCTATCCCCTATCCTCTATCCTCTAACCCCTATCCTCTAACCCCTATCCCTATCCTCTAACCCACTATCCTCTAACCCCTATCCTCTCTCCTCTAACCCCTATCCTCTATCCTCTAACCACTATCCTCTAACCCCTATCCTCTCTCCTCTAACCCCTATCCCCTATCCTCTAACCACTATCCTCTAACCCCTATCCTCTCTCCTCTAACCCCTATCCTCTCTCCTCTAACCCCTATCCTCTCTCCTCTAACCCCTAACCCCTATCCTCTAACCCCTATCCCCTATCCTCTAACCCCTATCCTCTAACCCTATCCTCTATCCCTATCCTCTAACCCCTATCCTCTCTCCTCTAACCCCTATCCTCTAACCCCTATCCTCTAACCCCTATCCTCTATCCTCTAACCCCTATCCTCTCTCCTCTAACCCCTATCCTCTAACCCCTATTCTCTATCCCCTATCCTCTAACCCCTATCCTCTATCCCCTATCCTCTATCCTCTATCCTCTATCCCCTATCCTCTAACCCCTATCCTCTAATCCCTATCCTCTAACCCCTATCCTCTATCCTCTATCCTCTATCCCCCTATCCTCTATCCCCTATCCTCTATCCTCTATCCTCTATCCCCTATCCTCTAACCCCTATCCTCTAACCCCTATCCCTCTAACCCTATCCTCTAACCCCTATCCTCTAACCCCTATCCCCTAAACCCTATCCTCTAACCCCTATCCTCTAACCCCTATCCTCTAACCCCTATCCTCTATCCTCTATCCTCTATCCCTATCCTCTAACCCCTATCCTCTAACCCCTATCCCCTAACCCCTATCCTCTATCCCCTATCCTCTAACCCCTATCCTCTATCCTCTAACCCCTATCCTCTAACCCCTATCCTCTAACCCCTATCCTCTGTCCCCTATCCTCTAACCCCTATCCTCTAACCCCTATCCCCTATCCCCTATCCTCTAACCCCTATCCTCTAACCCCTATCCTCTAACCCTATCCTCTAACCCCTATCCTCTATCCCCTATCCTCTAACCCCTATCCTCTAACCCTATCCTCTATCCTCTATCCTCTAACCCCTATCCTCTAACCCCTATCCTCTATCCTCTATCCCCTATCCTCTATCCCCTATCCTCTATCCCCTATCCTCTAACCCCTATCCTCTATCCTCTAACCCCTATCCTCTAACCCCTCTCCTCTAACCCCTATCCTCTATCCCCTAACCCCTATCCTCTATCCTCTAACCCCTATCCTCTAACCCCCTTTCCTCTAACCCCTATCCTCTATCCTTTTACCCCTATCCTCTATCCCCTATCCTCTAACCCCTCTCCTCTAACCCCTATCCTCTATCCCCTATCCTCTAACCCCTCTCCTCTAACCCCTATCCTCTATCCCCTAACCCTATCCTCTATCCTCTAACCCTATCCTCTAACCCCTATCCTCTAAACCCTATCCCTATCCTCTAACCCCTATCCTCTATCCTCTAACCCCTATCCTCTACCCCTATCCCCTATCCTCTAACCCCTATCCACTATCCCTCTAACCCCTATCCACTATCCTCTAACCCCTATCCACTATCCTCTAACCCCTATCCTCTAACCCCTATCCCTATCTCTAACCCCTATCCTCTCTCCTCTAACCCCTATCCTCTATCCTCTAACCCCTATCTTCTAACCCCTATCCTCTAACCCCTAACCCCTATCCTCTATCCCCTATCCTCTAACCCCTATCCTCTTCCCCTATCCCCTATCCCCCTCTAACCCCTATCCTCTAACCCCTATCCTCTATCCCCTATCCTCTAACCCCTATCCCCTATCCTCTATTCTCTATCCTCTATCCTCTAACCCCTATCCTCTAACCCTATCCTCTAACCCCTATCCTCTAACCCCTATCCTCTAACCCCTATCCCCTATCCTCTAACCCTATCCTCTATCCTCTAACCCCTATCTTCTAACCCCTATCCTCTAACCCCTATCCTCTAAACCTATCCTCTAACCCTATCCCACTATCCTCTAACCCCTATACTCTAAACCCTATCCTCTAACCCTAATCCACTATCCTCTAACCCCTATCCTCTACCCCTATCCTCTATCCTCTAACCCCTATCCTAACTCAACCCCTATCTTCTAACCCCTATCCTCTAACCCCTATCCTCTAAACCCTATCCTCTAACCCCTACCCTCTGTCCTCTAACCCCTATCTTCTAACCCCTATCCCCTATCCCCTATCCTCTAACCCTATCCTCTATCCTCTAACCCCTATCCTCTAACCCCTATCCTCTATCCTCTAACCACTATCCTCTAACCCCTATCCCCTATCCTCTAACCCCTATCCTCTATCCTCTAACCCCTATCCTCTAACCCTATCCCCTATCCTCTAACCACTATCCTCTAACCCCTATCCTCTCTCCTCTAACCCCTATCCTCTATCCTCTAACCACTATCCTCTAACCCCCTATCCTCTCTCCTCTAACCCCTATCCCCTATCCTCTAACCACTATCCTCTAACCCCTATCCTCTCTCCTCTAACCCCTATCCTCTCTCCTCTAACCCCTATCCTCTCTCTCCTCTACCCCTATCCCCTATCCTCTAACCACTATCCTCTAACCCCTATCCTCTCTCCTCTAACCCCTATCCTCCTCTCCTCTAACCCTACTACTCCTCTCTCCTCTAACCCCTAACCCCTATCCTCTAAGCCCCTATCCCCTATCCTCTAACCCCTATCCTCTAACCCCTATCTCTTTCCCCTATCCTCTATCCCCTATCCTCTAACCCCTATCCTCTAACCCCTATCCTCTAACCCCTATCCCCTAACCCCTATCCTCTAATCCTATCCTCTAACCCCTATCCTCTATCCTCTATCCCCTATCCTCTAACCCCTATCCTCTAACCCCTATCCCCTAACCCTATCCTCTAACCCCTATCCTCTAACCCCTATCCTCTATCCCCTATCCTCTAACCCCTATCCTTCTATCTCTAACCCCTATCTTCTAACCCCTATCCTCTATCCCCTATCCTCTAACCCCTATCCTCTAACCCCTATCCTCTAATTACTATCCTCTAACCCCTATCCTCTATCCTCTAACCCCTAGCTTCTAAAAACCCCTATCCCTATCCCCTATCCTCTAAAACCTTATCCTCAACCCCTATCCTCTAACCCCTATACTCTAAACCCTATCCTCTAACCCCTATCCTCTATCCTCTATCCCCTATCCCCTATCCCTATCCTCTATCCCCTATTCTCTAACCCCTATCCTCTACACTCTAACCCCTTCTTCCTCTAACCCCTATCCTCTAACCCTTTTCCTCTATCCCTATCTTCTAACTGCCCTATCCTCTATCCACTATCCTCTATCCTTCCCTCTATCCCCTATCCCTATCCTATCCCCTATCCCTCTAATACCCCTATCCTCTAACCCCTATCCTCTAAACCCCCCTAATCCTCCTAACCCCTATCCTCTATCCCCTATCCTCTATCCCATACTCCTCTACATCCCTTTCCTCTATCCCCTATCCTCTAAAACCTATCCCTAACCCTATCCTCTAACCCCTATCCTCTAACCCTATCCTCTACCCCTATCTCTAACCCCTATCCTCTAACCGCCCCTATCCCCTACCCCCTATCCCCCTATCCTCTAACCCCCTATCATCCTAACCCTAATCCTCTAACCCCTATCCTCTAACCCCTATCCTCTATCCTCTATCCCCTATTCTCTATCCCCTATCCTCTAACACCTCCTAACCCCCCTCTATCCCCTATCCTCTAACCCCTATCCTCTATCCCCCTATCCTCTAACCCCCTCATCCTCTAACCCCTATCCTCTATCCTCTAGCCTCTACCCCTATCCTCTACCCCCTATCCTCTATCCCCTATCCTCTATCCCTATCCTCTAACCTCTACCCTATCTCTAACCCTATCCCTATCCTCTAACCCCTATCCTCTATCTCTAACCCCTATCCTCTAACCCTATCCCCCTCTAACCCTATCCAACTATCCTCTAACCCCTATCCTCTTAACTCAGAACCCTAACACCCTATCGTCTATCCTCTAACCCCTATCCTCTATCCCTATCCTCTAACCCTAACCCTCTATCCTATCTTTAACCCCTATCCTCTCCCCTATCCGCTAACCCTATCCTCTAATCCTCTAACCCCTATCCTCTAAGCCCTATCCTCTAACCCCTATTCCTCTAACCCCTATCCTCTAACTCCTAACCTCTATCCCCTATCCCCTCTCTAACCCCTATCCTCTAACCCCTATCCTCCTATCCTCTAACCCCTATCCCCTATCCCCTTATCCTCTATCCCCTATCCTCTATCCTCTAAACCCTATCCTCTAACCCCTATCCTCTAACCACTATCCTCTAACCCCTATCCTCTATCCTCTAACCCTATCCTCTAACCCTCTATCCCCTATACCTCCCTATCCTCTAAAACCCCTATCTCTAACCCCTACTCTGATCCTCTAACACCTATTCTAACCCCTATCCATTAGACTCTAACCCCTATCCTCTATCCTCTAACCCTATCCTCTTAACCCTATCCTCTATCCCCTCACGATACTCTACTCCCTATCCTCTAACCCCTATCCCTCTATACTAACCCACATGCTCTAACCCCTATCCCCTAATCCTCCTAACCACTATCCTCTAACCCCTATCCTCTCTCCTCTAACCCCTATTTATCCTCTCCTCTCCTCTCGAACCCCTATCCTCTATCCCTCTAACCACCTATCACTCTTCGAACCACTATCCCTCTAACCCCTATTTTCTACTCAACTTATCTTCTAACCCCTATATCCTCTAACCCCCTATACCTCCTCTAACCCTCTCCTAGCCTGTCTCCTCTAACCTCTATCCTTATTTACATCTAATCCTATCCTATCTCTCTAACCCCTACCCTACTCCTCTCACCCTATCACTCAGATACCTTTTCTGTACCCCTATCCTCTATCCCCTATCCTTAAACCCCTATCCTCTATCCCTATCCCCTATCCTCTAACCCAATCCCCAAATATATCTTTCCTTTATTTCTTTTCCATCACTATAAACACCTTTCCTCATATCCTCTATCCCCCTATTTCAAAATCCTATCTCTAACCCTTTTCTACAACCCGTATCTCTCTATCTTCCTCTACAAACCCTATACCTTTATCCCCTATCCTCTATCATATACCTAATCTCTAACCCCCTATACTCTATTCCCTATACCAAATCCTCCTATTCATTTTCAATCATCCTCTTAACCCCTATCCTCACCTAATCTCCTATCTTTCTAAACCATATCCCCTATTCTTTTAACCCCTATCCTCTATCCCCTATCCTAAAATCATTCCTTATTTCCTCTAAAACCTATCTCCTAACCCTATCTAAACCTATCCTCTAACCCTTATCTCTATCCTCTATCCTCATATCATCTCGATACCCTTTCTCTAACCCCTATCCTCTAACCCCTAAGTCCTCTATCCTCTTACCATATCATACCACCTATCTTCTAAATCCTATCCTCCTATCCCTATCTCTATCCCCTATCATCTCCTTATATCATTTTAGCCTTAACCTCCTATCCCCTATCATTTTAAACTCATATCCTCTATATTTTAACCAACAACATACTATTCCTACCTCAACAATCCTACTCTAACCCCTAGCATATATACCCTCATCCCTTTTTTATTTAACCTCATCCCCTTATCCTATCAAATCATACCTCGATATCTTCTATAAAATCTACCCTTCTATTAACACCTATCTATTATATTTCCCAACAACCCCTATTTCTTACCCCGATCCCTAACCCTATCGCAAATACCTATCCTCAAACCTATCTCCTATCCTAATCCTACCAAAAACCCCTCCTCTCTTACTTCTATCTCCACCTTCTTTTTTCTAACCATACCCACTAAAACCATTTCCTCATCTCCTATCTTAACTTATATCAATATATCTAACCCTATATCTACAACCCACTTATTCACTTATCCTCTAAACCCTATCCATCTAACCCCCTATTTACTAACCCCTATCCTCTAACCCCTATCCTCTATCCCAGCTTTCTAACCCCTACCCATATACCCCTATCTCTAACCTCATCCTCGAAACCATATCATTAACCCCCTATCTCTAAACCCCTATCCTATAAACCCTATCTCAACCCTATCCTCTACTCTAACCCTATCCCCTAGCCCCTATCCTTATCCCCTATCCTCTAACCCCTATCCTCTATCCTTCTAACTCCCTATCCTCTAACCCCTATCTCAACCCTATCCTCTATCCCTATCTTCTAACCCCTATCCTCTATCCAATCTATCCTCTATCCTCTAACCCTATACCCATCCCCTATTCCTTAGCCCCTATCCTCTAAACCTTATCCTTTATCTATAACCCCCTATACTCTAAACCCTATCTCTAACCCTAGCCTCTATCCCCTATCTCTAACCCTAGCCCTCTATCCCCTATCCTCTATCCTCTAACCAATCTCTAACCCCGATCCCCTATTATCATCGATACCACTAGCCAGCTAAGCCCCTATCCTGCTCTCCTAACCCCTAGCCTATACTAGAACCACGATCCGCAACCCCTATCCTCTGCTCCTCTAACCCCATCCCCTAGCCTCTAAACCACATCTCTAACCCGTCTCCTCGCTCCTCGGACCCTATCTACTCGCCTCGTAACCCCTATCCTCTTCTTGCCTCCTAACCCCTAACCCCTATCCCCCGATCCTCTGAACCCCTATCCCCTATTCTCAACCCCTATGCCTCTAACCCCTTATCCCGACCCCTAGTCCTCGAACCTATCCGCTCGCTCTAACCCTAGTACTCTAACCACTATCTTATCCCCTATCCCCTCTAACCCCTAGCCTAGTTCGCCGTCTAACCCCCGATCCTCGAACCCCTAGACGGCGACCCCATACTCTATCCCCACCGCGATCCCGTAATCTGCTATCCCCTCTCCGCTAACCCGATCTCTAATCCACTCTCGCAACCCCGTATCCTCTAACCACTTTGTTATGACTCTATCCGTCATCCTCTAACCCCTATCCTCTAATTCCCATCCTCGAACCCCGATCCTCATTCCGTCTATCCTCTATGTCCCCTACCTCTATCCCCTATCCTCATCTCTTCCTCTTCACCTACCGTTAACCCCTATCCTCCTAACCTAATTCCTAACCCCTATCCTCGAAACCCTATCCTCGATACCCCTATCCGCTAACTCCTGATCCTCTATATCTAGAGCCCATCCCAGTAGACATTATCCTCTAACCCCTATCCCTATAACCATCTCCTCTAACCCCATCCTTATAACCCCGATCCATAACCCTATTCTCAACCACTATCCCCAACCACTATAAAACCTGCTTCTACTTCCATTACTTTCCATTCACAGTGAGTGGGCTAAGAACTTAGTGTCACATGTGGCAGCAGGTGTGGTATGTAAGGGATAATCACTGCTCAAACACCTGTCCTGTCCCTCCCCTCAAAAACACCGGTCTGTCCCTCCCTCAAAACACCTGTCTGTCCCTCCCCAAAACAACCTGTCTGTCCCTCCTCAAAAACTAAATGTTGTGTCCCTCCTCAAAACACCTGTCTGTCGCCTCATCTGTTCATCGTCCTTTCTGGAGGCGGTAATTACAATATGTTGTTCTTGGACAAACAGCTTCTGTTGAGGCTGGTAATTTGATATGCTGTTTATTGGACACAACCAAGAGCTTTCTGAGTGCGGTTAATTTGATATGATGTTATTGGACCAATCCAGTCTTTCTGGAGGCCGTAATTTGATATTGATGTATTGGACAAACCCAGTCTTTCTGGGAGGCAGTAATGCGATATGTTGTTTTATTGGACCAACCACAGCTTCTGAGGCGGTAAGTAATCGATATGTTATTGCATCATCTGTATCCCAACACTGTCTGCTTCTGATTGTCCTGTTATTGAATGTTCCTGGTGTATAGGTTTAATGTAGCTGCTACTGGGTGTCTAAATCTCCATGCTGGGGGGAAGTGTTGTCCCCCTCAGATCACTGCTGTGTTGCTGTAGTCGTAGGGCACGGCCACAGTGCCATAGCCAAACAGTGTGTCGTTTTGATTGAATAAAATTTGTCAGATTGACTTGAGTTTGGCCTTTAGAACACCATAATTTGTTCTGTTGTCTTGGCTGTAAGAACACCATATTGTTCTGGTTGTCTTGGAGTTAGAACACACATAATGTTTTTGTGGTCATTGAGTTAGAAACACCATAACTTGTTTCGTTGTCTTCGCGAGTATGAACACCATAATGTTCTGTTGTCTTGAGTTAGAAACACCATAATGTTCTGTTGTCTTGGAGTGAGAACACCATAATGTTCTGTTGCTCTTGGAGTTTAGTAACACTCATAAGGTTCTTGTTTTTCTTGAGTCGAACACCATAATGTTTCTTCGTGTGTCTTGGAGTTTAGAACACCATAATGTTCTGTTGTCCTTGGATGATAGAACACCATAAATGTTCTGTTTTATGGCTTCGGAGTTAGAACACCATAATGTTCTCGTTGTATTGGGAGTTTAGAACACCATAATGTTCTGTTGGTCTTGGAGTTAGAACACCATAAATGTTCTGTTGTATCTTGAGTTAGAAACACCATAATGGTTCTTTTGTCTTGGAGTTAAACTAGGGCTTTACCTAGTGCATGGAATGACCTATATATATTTCCCCCCACACACCAAAAATAGTTCATGATAGAGCCCTTCATAACTACTCCTCCAGATGAATTATTATAAGTGTCATAGTGGAGTCCTAGAGTTTGACATACCTTCCTAGTAGTCTTGGGGGAACAGTGTGTAGCCTTCAGTATCGTCCTGTTGAGGTCCTCCAGGGCTTCCAGGACCTCTCTCACTTCTTCACCAATTGCCTGCTAGTGAAGCAGTAGTCTTTTAAACACACACACAAGGGAGGGAAGATCTCTCATGTGATTTTTAAGATAAATAAAATACACCATTTAGCAGGACCACTTTTGTCCAAAGCAACATACAGTAGTGTATGCACGCTCCCCAGCGGGAATCAACACCCACAATCCCTGACATTTGAAGCGCCATGGTCAGTAGACACACATGCCTATTTATTTGTATGAAAATGAACGAGTTTGACAAGGATCCTTGAGGTGTGTAGCTGTCATTATGGGTGAGTCTAAATGTAGGACAACATAGGACAACAACACAGCTTCGCCAGACCCTGCAGTTCACCAGCTACGCACACGACCCTGAGTCACCAGCTGCCAGACCCTGAGGTCCACCAAGCTGCCAGAACCTGAGTTCACCAGCTGCCAGACCCTGAGTTCACCAGCTGCCAGACCCTGAGTCAACCCGCTGCCAGACCCGGAGTTCCCCCTGCTAGCCAGACCTTGAGTTTGCACCTGGGAACCCGCTGCAGACCTGAAGCTCAACGCAGCTGCCAGACCCTAACCTCACCTGCCTGGCAGACTTTGAGCTCACCTGCTGCCAGACCCTGAGTTCACCTGCGGCACACCTTGAGCTCACCAGCTGCCACCGACCTGATTTTCAACGCCGCTGACCAATTGTCTGTTTTGTTTGTAGTTATATCGACTCAAACTTGTTTCGTTTGTCAGAAATCAAGTGGGTCGTCAAGTTCTTCGAACACGTGGATTGTACGTGGGCATGTGTGACAACCTCAATCCTAATCGCTGTATTATTGCGCGAATAACTTCACACTTCACTACCGGAGGTTGTACGGGATTTCAGTGAGCAAGCAAACGCACCATCACCGTCTCTAGTGAGTTTCTGCTCTCTTTTCGCAGATAAAGCTCACACTCTCCAAACAGCGGTTGCCTTGCCTGATGGATGTTCTAACCAAGTCAACAGAGGAAACTAAGGAAGAAGCGAGGATCAAAGAGGTGATGTCAGGAACAGACTACTTGTGGCGGGGATGCCGTCACCCAGCCCCCGGTGATCAACCCTGTCAAATGTGGCGGTCGGCTATAAATATATAAGCGGCAATGGCTAAATTTGAAGAGGACTTTAGGAGAAGTTAATTTAATCTGCTTCTACAGAAACACGTGCCTTCAAGCAGGACAAGACCATGATGGATACATTGTTATTGGAGCAGGTTGAGACACCAAACACACGTCACCATAATCAATAATAATAAGATGCCATTCATACAGGACGCTTTATACCAAAGAAAACTTCCAGTCATGCGTGACATAAAAATGTTTTGGTGTATGGGTTGGTCACAGGGGATCGACCCACTACCCTGGCGTTACACGCGCCGTGCCTCTACCAGCTGAGCTACAGAGGACCAATAGTCAGGGCCTGTGTATCCTTGTAGATAATAATGGACCACGGTCAGTGTTATAGTTGATTGAACAAGGATTTGCACCAGAGTACTATGAGACTCTCTCGTTGTATCATTCAGGGCCATTCGAATTATACCGTGCGAGTTTGCGACAGATTTACCATTATTCTGGTCTATGTGCCTGTACCGGACAATAAGGAAGCCGCCTGACAGGATTCAATGCTGAGCTTTCAAAACGGCCAGCCTAGCAGTGCTTGGGGATTTTAAATACGCTCCCCGTCTCCATGGGATTTCAATAATGCTAACCCGTCTCCATGGGGATTTCAATACGCTCCCCGTCGCCATGGGGATTTTCAATACGCTCCCCGTCTCAATGGGGATTTTAAAATTACGGCTCCCCGTCTCCGTGCACCTCCCCCACTCCTGCAACAGTATGTCAACATGTCCAACTCCACCTCATGGACAGGTTTTTGGGGGGTTGTTTTTTTTTTTTGTTTTTGTTTTTGGTTTTTTTTTTTTTTTTTTAGGGCAATGTGGAGGACGCATACCACGCAGACCAATACGTTATCAATCTCTCCTACTGGAGATCAGGCAGCAAGGTGGTCCTCGTTAGAGGACTCATACAAGCAGACCAATACGTTATCCATTCTCCTTACAGAGATACAGCTAGCAGGTGGTCCTCCTGCAGCTCAATTGTAGAGCCTGAGCCGCTTGTAAACGCCAGGGTAGTGGTTTTGAATCCCAGGGACCACCCATACGCGTTTAAAAATGTCATGCGCACATGACTGTAAGTCGCTTTGGATTAAAAGCGTCTGCTTAAATGGCATATTATTATTATTATTAGGTGAAACAGCGGAAAACATGTAGAGAAACTCCATTCCAGGTCCCATGGACAGAGGTTCTTTGAACTCGTGCAGGGATCCCCTAAGAGTTGACAGACCGCATCGACATCATACTCCAAGTTCTGTGAGGATACTAGCCATATTAACACAAACAAAAAACGTGTATTTACCAACACAAGTCTAAAGGACTTGAAAATGTTTGCCTCAGTTGAAAAGGAAGGTTGTGCGTTCCTGAAAGGAGATACTGATGCTGTGAAGGAGAAAAGCTAACTAAATTCAGGTCTTTAACTCCAAACGCGGAAAGCATAACAAGGACTTCAAAGACAAAGTGGAGCAGAGGTTCTGTCCAGCCAATCAAAGACAAGCATGGGAATGCGCTTAAGGCAGTGATGAGAGAGAAAGACAGTAACGAGAACAAACAACATCGGCGACCGTTTCCCCTGGAAACCACTCCACTGGTTTGTATGGAATGATTGGACACGTTTGATTTTAAAGACGGAATGTAAACAAATATGTGAAGAGCACTCCCCGAATGCTCTTCCTGTCCAGATAACAGAGAACCAGGTGGCCTCATGCTTTTCAAATATTAACGCCACACAAAGCACACGGCCCAGAAGGACTACGGGGAAAACGTACTGAAGTCTGCGACACCGACCAGCTCAAGGGAGTCTTTCACACGGACTGTTTCAACATCCTGCCTGGACAACCTGTACAGCGCCACACTCCTAGAAGGGTGTCGACCATCGTACAAGTGCCTAAGAAGTCAGGGGGCCAAATCACCAATGACTGACTTCGACCTGTGGCCCTCACGCACTCCTCCTTTTGGCCAAATGCAATGGAAAGGTTTGTTATTAAGCATCTTACCGTGTCCGTTAGGCGATCAATGGACCCGTTACAGTTTGCCTATAAAGCCAGGAGGAGGACTGAGGATGCTATGCTGACCTTGGTTGAAGCATGCTGGTTAGTCACCTTCAACATGCTCAAATCATACGCCACACATTGTATTATTGAATTTTACTTCAGCTTTCAATAACGATGCAAATCCTCACAGGAACTGCTGAAACGATCTACTGGACCTGAATGTCAACGGAGACTCGCAGTTTTGGATCTCAAGGACTTTTTTAACTGACCCGCACAGAGGGTCCCTCATGAAGGGGACATCTCTCGATGAATTGACCCCTGAACACAGTGGCGCCACAGAGGTGGTGTACTGTTCTCTTATACTACACTAATCAGATGAAGATCCAAGGAAACAACGTGAGCATTTTCAACGACGGTAGGACTCTTTTTTAAGATCTATGTCAGATGGGGGGACAGCTATTTAAAACGACGAGTGTTCAGTTTAAAGCTGCAGATCTAGAAGACAACTCTCGTAATGCTCCTAGTGTTTCAGATTGAGCAGATCTAGAGACAACTCTGTCATGCTCCTAGTGTTCAGTTAAAAGGAGCAGGTCTAGAAGGCTTTCCTCCCCTACTGTGGGAGACTGCCCCAGTTTTGTTCTGATCTGGTGCCACTCCTATCATAAGCAGTGCAGCACTTTTGACGCATTAGATGTGATTTTATTCACTAAAGTTGTAGGTTGTGTGTCACTGATAAATGAATCAAGTCCCATTTGCTTATCATACAAATACGAGTCTAACTTACCACACAGCTCCGTACCGTGCAACCACTTTGGCTGAAAGAACAAATAGAAGGGAAGAGGTTATTAGTTGAAGACAGCACAACTTCAAAAACACTCTTGAGAGGCTTGGGAATGACAATGTTCTATCTGCAATTTTTAATCAAAACTGAGTTATTGACATCGCCTGTTCTGTACAGACAGAACTCTTGAAATTCCACGGTCAGGATCTTCATAAACATTGAGAACTCCTGTATAGTCCTCGGACTAACTACAATCCCTGTAGGGTCTCTTCTTAGACCAGATCACAAGGTGACATCACACCACACACACACGCGGTCTGATTAGGGAGCTGCTGCTATGGAAACCAGTGATGACTTGAGTGACGTGGAACCATACAGCTGGGGAGGATGGATGGGAGTCAGCGATATGGAAACACAGCTGGGAGAATGGAGGGAGTCAGAGAGTAGTGGAACACAGCTGGGAGGTGATGGATGGAAGAGTCAGAGAGATGGAAACACAGCTGGAGTATGGAGGTGCGTGCAGAGAGATGGAAACAACAGCTGGGAGGGATTGAGTGCAGTCAGAGAGATGGAAACACAGCTGGGAGGATGGAGGGGGATCAGAGAGATGGAAAACACAGCTGGGAGGATGGATGGAGTCAGAGAGATGGAAACCAGCTGGGAGGATGGAGGGAGGTCAGCGAGATGGAAACAACAGCTGGGAGGATGGAGGGGGAGTCAGAGAGATGGAAACACAGCTGGCGAGATGGAGGGAGTCAGAGAGATGGAAAAACACAGCTGTGAGTATGGAGGAGTCAGACGAGATGGAAAACCACAGCTGGGAGGATGGGAAAAAGGGGGGGGGGGAGTCAGAGAGATTGAGCACACAGCTGGGAGGATGGATGTGAGTCAGTAGAGATGGACACACACAGCTGGGAGGAATGAGGGAGAAGTCAGAGATGGAAACACAGCTGGGATGATGGATGAAGTCAGAGAGATTGAAACACAGTTGGGGAGGATGAGGCGAGTCAGCGAGATGGAAACAACAGCTGGAGGATGGATGGAGTCAGAGAGATTCGTAAACACAGCTGGGAGAGATGGAGGGATGTAAGAGAGATGGGAAACACAGCTGGGAGGAAGAAGTAGGGAGTCTCAGAGAGATGGAACCACAGCTGGGAGGCATGGAGGGAGTCAGAGAGCCACGCACACACACAGCTGGAGGATGGGAGGGAGTCAGAGATGGAAACACAGCTGGGAGGATGGATTGAGTCAAGCAGTATGGAAACACACAGCTTGGGAGGATGGAGGGAGTCCAAGAGAGATGGAAACACAGCTGGGGAGATGGAGGGAGTCAGAGAGATGGAAACACCAGTTGGGAGATGGATTGGAATCAGAGAGATGGGAAACACAGCTGGGAGGCATGGATGAAGTCAGAGAGTTTGAAACACAGCTGGGAGGGATGGAGGGAGTCAGAGAGATTGAAACCTAAGCTGGGAGGAATGGAGGAGAGTCAGAGAGATGGAAACACCGTTGGGAGATGCGAGGGAGTCAGGAGAGATGGAAAACACAGCTGGGAGGATGGAATAGAAGTCAGTAGAGATGGAAACACAGCTTGGGCCGGGATTGAGGGAGTCAGCAGAGATGGAAACAAACAGCTGGGAGATGGATGGTAGTCAGAGAGAGGAAACACAAAGCTTGGGATGATGGAGGGAGTCAGAGAGAGGAACACACCAGCTGAGAGGAATGGAGGGAGGTCAGAGAGATGGAAAAACAGCTGTGAGGATGGAGGGAGTCCAGAGGAAATGGAAACACACAGCTGGGAGGATGGAGGGAGTCAGAGAGATGGAAACACAAGCTGGGAGGATGAAGGGAGTCAGCGAGATGGAAACAGCTGTGAGGATGGAGGGAGGTCAGAGAGATGGAAACCACAGTTGGGAGGATGGAGGGAGTCAGAGAGATGGAAAAACAGCTGGGCAGGAGGGAGGAGTCAGAGAGATTGAAAACACAGATGGGAGGATGGAGGGCGTCCGAGAGATGGGGCTGAAAGCCAGTTGGGAGTATGAGAGGGACTCAGAGAGATGGAAACACATCCTGGGAGGATGGATGGAGTCAGGAGAGATGGAAACACAGCTGGTAGTATGGAGGGAGTCAGAGAGATGGTAAACACAGCTGGGAGGATTGAGGGAGTCAGAGAGATGGACAACCAGTTAGGAGGATGGAGGGCATCAGAGAGATGGAAACACAGCTGGGAGGATGGATGTAGTAAGAGAGATGGGAAAACACAGCTGGGATGGATGGAGGGAGTCAGAGAGATGGAAACACAGCTGGGAGGATGGAGGAGTCAGAGAAGATGGAAATACGTTTGGAGATGATGGAGGGAGTCAGAGAGAATGGAACACACAGCTTGTGAGGATGGATGACAAGTCAGAGAGATGGAAACACAGCTGGTCTGATGGAAGGAGTAAGAGAGATTGGAAACACAGCTGGGAGGATGGAGGGGAGTCAGCAGAGATGGAAACCCACAAGCTCTGGATGATGGAGTGAGTCAGAGAGATGGAAAACACACAGCTGCCGAGGATTGAGTGGAGTCAGAGAGATGGAACACAGCTGTGAGGGATGGAGGGGAGTCAGGAGCAGATGGAAACACACAGCTGGAGAGGATGGGAGGGAGTCAGAGAGATTGGACACACAGCGTGGGAGATGGGGGGTAGTCCAGGAGATGGAAACAGCTTGTTGAGGGGGAGGAGATCAGAGAGATGGAAAACACAGTGGGAAGTATGGGAGAGGAGCCAGAGAGATGGAAAAACACAGCTGGGAGGATTGTAGGGGAGTAAGAAGATGGAAACAACAGCTGGAGGATGGAGGGAGGTCAGAGAGCAGAAACACAAGCTGGGAGGATGGAGGGAGTAAGAGAGATGGAAACACAGCTGGGGAGGATGGAGGGAGTCATGAGAGATTGGCAAACTACAGCTGAGAGGAATGGAGGAGTCAGAGAGAGGGAAAACACAGCGTGCGAGGATTGGAGGGAGTCAGAGAGCATGGAAACATACAGCTGTGGAGAGAATGGAGGGAGTCATCAGAGATGGAAACACAGCTGGGAGGATGGAGGGAGCCAGAAAGATGGAAACACAGCTGGGAGGATGGAGGGAGTCAGCAGAGATGGAAAACACAGCTGCGGAGGAATGGAGGGAGTAAGAGTGAGATGGAAACACAGCTGGGATGTAGGATTGGAGGGTAGTCAGAGAGCTGGAAACACACATCTGGGAGAGATGGAGGGATTTCAGAGATGATGGAAACACAGCTGGGAGGATGGAGGGAAGGCAGAGAGATGAACACAGCTGTGAGGAATGGCGGGAGTCAGAGAGATGGAAACACAGCCTGGGAGGATGGAGGGAGTCAGAGAGATGGAAACACACAGCTGGGAGGATGGAGGGAGTCAGACGAGATGGAAACACAGCTGTGGAGGATGGAGGTAGTCAGAGAGATGGAAACACAGCTGGTAGGATGGTGAGGGAGTTCAGAAGAGATGGAAAACACAGCTGGGAGGATGGAGGGAGGTCAGAGAGATGGAAACTACAGCTGGGAGGAATGGAGGGAGTCAGAGGAGATGGAAACACAGCCTGGAGGGGGGGGATGGAGGAGTTATAGAGAGATGGAACACACAGCTGGGAGGATGGAGGTAGTCCAGAGAGATGGAACCACAGCTGGTAGAATTTGGAGGAGTCAGAGAGATGGAAACACACCAGCTGGGGAGATCGGAGGAGATCCAGAGAGATGGAAAACACAGCTGGGAGGATGGAGGGAGTCAGAGAGATGGAAACACAGCTTGGAGGATGGAGGGAGTTCAGAGAGATGGAAACAACAGCTGGGAGGATGGAGGGAGTTTCAGAGAGATGGAAACATACATGCTGGAGGATGGCAGGGAGTCAGAGAGATGGAAACAGCAGCTGGGAGGGATGGAGGGAGTCAGAGCGATGGAACACAACTTGGGAGGATGGAGGGAGTCAGAGAGATGGAAACACACAGCTGGGAGGATGGAGGGAGTGTAAAGAGAGCTGGAAACACAGCTGGGAGGATGGAGGGAGTCAGAGAGATGGAAAACACAGCTGGGAGGATGGGAGGAGTCAGAGAGATGGAACAACACCGCTGGGAGGATGGAGGTGGAGTACAGAGATATGGAAACACAGCCTGAGAGACTGGAGGGAGTCAGAGAGATGGAAACCCAGCTGGGAGGATGGAGGGCTCTGAGTCAGCGAGAGATGGACCCACTGCGTGGAGCGGCTGTAGGAGTCAGAGAGATGGAAAAGAACACACAGCTGGGAGGATGGAGGGAGTCAGAGAGAGGGATACACAGCTGGGGAGTATGGAGGGAGTCAGTAGAGATGTGAACACAGCTGGGAGGATGGAGGCGTCAGAGAGATGGAAACACAGCTGGGGAGGATCGGAAGGAGATTCAGTAGAGATGGAAAACACAGCTGGGAGGATGGAGGGAGTCCAGAGAGATGGAGTGGAACACACACAGCTGGGATGCTGGAGGGAGTCAGAGAGATGGAAACACAGCTGGGACGCATGCGGAGGGAGTCAGAGAGATGGAAACACAGATGGGCATGGATGTGAGGGAAGTTCAGAGAGATGGAACACAGCTTCTGGGAGGATGGAGGGAGGAAGAGAGATGGAACACAGCTGGGGGAATGAGGGAGTCATAGAGAGATGGACAAAACAGCTGGGAGGATGGAGGGGAGTCAGAGAGATGGAACACACAGCTGGGATATGGATGGAGTCCAGAGAGATGGAAAACACACAGCTGGGAAGAATGGAGGGAGTCAGAGAGATGGAAACACAGTCTGCGGATCGTCGATGGAGGAGTCCAGGCGAGATGAAACACAGCTGGGAGGATGGAGGGAGTCAGCAAGATGGAACCACAGCTAGGAAGGATGGAGGGAGTCAGAGAGATGGAAACACCAAGCCTGTGAGTATGGAGGGAGTCAGAGATCTGGGAAACACAGTCTGTGGAATGATGGAGGAGGTCAGAGAGATGGAAACACAGCTGGAGGAGTGGAGGGAGTCAGAGAGATGGAAACACACAGCTGGGAGGATGAGGGAGTCAGCGGAGATGGAAACACAGCTGTGAGGATGGAGGGAGTCAGAGAGAGATGGAAACCCCGCTGTGTGAGGATGAGGGGATAGTCAGAGAGATGTGGAACAACACAGCTGGGAGGATGGAGGGAGTCAGAGAGATGGAAACACAGCTGGGAGGATGTAGTGTAGTCCAGAGCTGATGGAAACACAGCTGGGAGGATGGAGCGGAGAGTCGAGAGATGTGAAAACACAGCTGGGAGGATTGAGGAGTCAGAGAATGGAAACACAGCTGGGAGGATGGGGGATTCAGAGAGATGGACCAACAGCTGGAGGTGGAGGGGTCAGAGAGATGGTAAACACACAGCTGGAGGATGAGGGCGTCCAGAGAGATTGAAACACCGCTGGGAGTATGGGAGGGAGTCAGAGAGATGGAAACACAGCTGGGAGGATGGAGGGAGTCCGGAGAGATGGAAACACAGCTTGGAGGAGGGCGGGAGTCATAAGATGGAAACATACAGCTGTGGGATGAGGGAGTCAGAGAGTCA
>JAGTTL010000769.1:0-26894 GCA_036851935.1 Coregonus suidteri
TCTTCCTTGTTGATCTTTAGGGCGAAACGCGAGGGGGTCTCCAGGGCGGACCAGGTAAAACCCCTGGAGACACCCCAAAATGCTACACACAGTTAATAATCAGATTTTTACACATTTTACTGAGTAAATCCAGTGTTTCTGGTTAAAACCATTCAAGGACACTTCAACAAGATGCCTCATATACATGTTAATAATGTAACATTTCATATTGCCCATGAACCCAACCACACCCACCACTCACCCGTTAGGCTCCATTGCTTGATTTTTCCCCGCTAATGGTCTGGAAGTCCAGCCTACTACCTCACCGGGTGGGCTTCATGGCTCTCATCTTGCCCTGAGGGATGAGAACATGACAGCAGGGTAAAGACAAGAACTGGCCAGACCTCCAACACCAGGCCCACAGGAGTGACGTCTTCTCTATTTTCCCCTCTCAGTTGCTTCCCTTGTCTTCCTGACTTCTTATCCACTTAGCCTGACATTTTGGCAACCTGTCCTAATGGTTGAAGATGGCTGATTGCAGGCATACAAGCACTAGAGGATATCCTGCTTTGACTTCAGACTCTAATTAAAGCAAAATTGACTTCAATTGCGTAGATAATGTCCACTGTGCCAAGTAATTAGTAGAGGAAGCAGTCATATTTATTACAGCCAGTAGGGCCTTGGAAACTACGTTTTGACTTAACCCAAAGGGACAGAGAGATAGGGGGGGGGGGTTGATGGTGGGTGGGCTGGGGACGAGGTGGCAGTAGGGACAAGGTTCTCACGCTCTGTTGAGTCGTCTGTTTCCGGGGTGAGAGGTCCCTCACTGTCGTAGCTGTCCAGATTAACCATTTCTGAGGAACAGACAGAGGAGTAAATATGAGAGAGCTCCATTTCAGCAATACACAGAGTGACAGAGCAACAGTAGTCAACACAAGTCAAGGTTTCCTCTTTCTCTTTTTTTCTCTCAGACTCATTCTCCTCCCTCACTCACCCTCTATAGGGTCTACTGGTCAGTCCCAGCTGGCTGATAATGTAGCGAGGGATGTCCGTCTTCATCAGGTGTCCCTCCTTGGCGTGGTCCTCTGCTGCCTCCATCAGGTGGTAGAACTCCTCTGGATTAAACTCCTGGGGGGACAGGAAGAGGGGGACCACATTCAGTTTGGACACAGATATAACACTACTTTTATCAAGATAGAAACTATCCTGAACCAAAAATATAAACGCGACATGTAAAGTGCTGGTCCCCATTGTTTCATGAGCTGAAATAAAATATTCCCAGACATTTTCCATATGCACAAAAAGCTTATTTCTCTCAAATTGTGTGCAGAAATTTGTTTACAATTCCTGTTAGTGAGCATTTCTCTTTACCAATATTAATCCATCCACCTGACAAGGGTGTATTGGAGATTTTTAGTTAACTACTCTGTCTCACTTAAGGGCAGACAACATAAAAACCAATTATATGAATTATGCATGTTGTAGAATTAAATCCCTATATGCCCTATATGGCCTATGGATTAAGAACCAAATTAAAGAGTTAAAACAGAGCTATGATGAAATGGCTCTATTGTCAGAGTGGTCGTGTGTAGGTGAGTGGAAGGAATCAAGCGCAGGACCCAGGATGACTTCAACCGTCTTTAGTAATGTTCCCAAAACAACGAGAACAAGGAGTCGCCAACCCAACCGGGTGGCGCACATCAATTACGCACAAAACACACAGTGCGCCAAAACAAGAAAAGCGCACACAGTGCGAGCTCTCGGGAAAACACAACGAGAGAATAATATAAACTTCACAGAGGCAGGCTGACAATGAACAATCACGCATAACACCTGACCCAAACACACGAAACTAAATAAGGGAACAATTAAGACACAAATAAGGGACAGGTGTTATGAAACAGACAAAACCAAAAAGAACATGAAACATAGAACGGTGGCAGCTAGTACTCCGGAGACGACGACCGCCGAAGCCTGCCCCGAACAAGGAAGAGGAGCAGCCTCGGCCGAAAACCGTGACAGTACCCCCCCCCTTGACGCGCGGCTCCAGCCGTGCGCCGACCCGGAGCTCGGGGACCGACCCGGACGACGCGGAGCAGGGCGCGCAGGGATGGACCCCGATGGAATCGGTCCAGTAGGGACTGGTCTAATTTTTACGTCCCTCCTTGGCACCCAGCACCGCTCCTCCGGGCCGTACCCCTCCCACTCCCACGAGATTATTGAAGACCCCCCATCCGGCGTCTCGAGTCCAGGATGACCTCACGGTGTACGCCGGAGCCCCCTCGATGTCCAACGGGGGCGGAGGAGTCTCCTCAATCTCAAAGTCCTGGAGTGGACCAGGCTACCACCGGCCTGAGGAAGACACATGGAACGAGGGGTTAATATTTTTGTAATCAAACAGGTAGTTTCTAACCTATAACTCACCTCGTTCAATCTCCTCAGGACTTTAAATGGCCCCACCAAACCGCCGACCCAGCTTCCGCCAGGGCAGGCGGAGGGGCAGGTTTCTGGTTGAGAGCCAGACTCGATCTCCAGGTGCGTACACTGGCCCCCTCACTGCGGTGTAGGTCGGCGCTCGTCTTCTGTCGACGTATGGCACGCTGCAGATGGACGTGTGCAGCGTCCCACGTCTCCTTCCGAGCCACCGCACCCACTCATCCACAGCGCAGCGGGGGCCTCGATCTGGCTTCTCATGCCATGGTGCCAGAACCGGCTGGTACCCTAACACACACTGAAAAGGGGTTAGTTGGGTGGAGGAGTGGCGAAGAGAGTTCTGTGCCATCTCGGGCCCAGGGCACATATCTGCCCACTCTCCTCCGGCCGGCCTGACAGTATGACCTCAGAAACCTACCCACATCCTGGTTGACAACGTTCAACCGGCCCATTTACTCTCCGGGTGGTACCCCAGAGGTAAGGCTTACCGAAACCCCCAACCGTTCCATAAATGCTCTCCACACTCTAGAGGTGAACTGGGGCCTCGGTCCAGACACTATATCCTCGGGTACCCCGTAATGCCGGAAGACACATGGGTGAACAGAGCCTCAGCGGTCTGTAGGGCAGTGGGTAGACCCGGGCATGGGGAAGGAGACGACAGGCCTTTGAGAACCGATCCACAACGACCAGGATGGTAGTATTCCCCTGTGGAGGGGGAAGGTCGGCTAACAAAATCCACCGAGAGTGGGACCAGGGTCGTTGTGGAATAGGCAGGGGTTGTAACTTACCCCTGGGCAAATGTCTTGGTGCCTTACACTGGGCACACACCGAACAGGAGGAGACATAAATCCTCACATCCCTAGCTAAACGTTTGCCACCAGTACTGTTCGTGCTAAGGCAGTGCACTGTCCGGCCGATACCAGGATGGCCAGAGGAGGGGGACGTATGAGCCAAACAAATGAGGCGATCGCGTACCTCGAGCGGAACGTACGTCCGACCCACAGGACACTGTGGAGGACTCGGGTTCGGTGCGTAACGCCCGCTCGATCTCACCATCAACTCCAACACACCACTGGAGCAACCAGACAAGACTTCCGGTAGTATGGGCGTGGACTCAACTGACCTCTCCTCTGCGTCATACCGCCCGAGACAGAGCATCTGCCTTCCCGTTCTGTGACCCAGGGATGTATGTGATCTTAAACACAAACCGGGCTAGGAACATAGTCCAGCGAGCCTGGCGAGGATTCAGTCTCCTAGCTGCCCGGATGTACTCCAGGTTACGATGGTCAGTTAGAATGAGGAAAGGGTGTTGAGCCCCCTCGAGCCAATGCCTCCACACCTTTAGGGCCTGTACCACGGCTAACAGCTCCCTGTCCCTACGTCATAATTCCGCTCCGCCGGACTGAGCTTCTAGAGTAGAACGCAACAGGACGGAGTTTAGGTGGAGTGCCAGAACGCTGGGAAGAACGGCCCCTATCCCGGCTTCTGACGCGTCCACCTCTACTTGGAACGGTAAAGAGGGATCCGGATGCGCCAACACCGGCGCGAGGTAAACAGGTCCTTTAGTCTCCCAAATGCCCTGTCCGCCTCAGCTGACCACCGCAAAGCGCACCGGACCCCCCTTTAACAGAGACGTTATGGGAGCTGCCACCTGGTCCAAAACCCCGGATAAACCCTCCGGTAATAATTCGCAAAACCCAAGAACCGTTTGCACCTCCTTCACAGTGGTTGGGTCTGCCAATTACGCACAGCTGACACCCGGTCTACCTCCATCTTCACACCCCTGACGCAGATAAATGGTAACCCAGAAAGGAGACCGACTTCTGGAAAAACAGACATTTCTCTGCCTTGACAATATAGGTCATGCTCCAACAGCCTCCTCAATAACTCGGCGTCACCAGGGCTACATGCTCAGCACGGGTAGGGACTATACACCAGAAATGTCGTCGATGTACACAACTACTCCCTGTCCCTGCATGTCCCGGAAAATCTCATCGACGAAGGGATTGGAAGACTGAGGGAGCATTCATCAAACCCATATGGGCATGACTAGATACTCGTAGTGTCCGGAAGTCGTGCTAAACGCTGTCTTCCATTCATCGCCCTCTCGAATGCGTACCAAGTTATATGCGCTCCTAAGATCCAATTTTGTAAAGAACCGCGCACCGTGCAGTGACTCCGTCATAGTCGCAATCAAGGAAGTGGATAGCTGTACTTCACTGTGATCTGATTGAGACCGCGGTAATCAATACACGGGCGCAGACCTCCATCCTTTTTTCTTCACAAAAAAAGAAAATTTGAGGAAGCGGGTGAAAACGGAGGCCCGTATGTATCCCTGTCTAAGAGACTCAGAGATGTATGTCTCCATAAGCCTTTCTCTCCTCTTGAGACAAGGGATACACATGGCTCCGCGGGAGAGCTGCTCCTGACTGGAGATCTATCGCACAATCCCCCCGTCTATGAGGCGGCAGCTGCGCCGCCCTGGTCTTACTGAACGCCAGTGCCAAATCCTCATACTCGGGGGGAATCTGCAGTGCTGGCATTAGATTCAGACTCTCCACCCGAGGGTCGCCCCTATGGAAACACCCAGACCACCGCCCCTCACATTGAGCAGACCACCCTTTAAGAGCTTTTCTCGCCACCTAATAATAGGGTCATGAGTCATCAACCAGGGAAGACCCAGCACTACCGGATATACGCAGGAGAGTCAATCAGATAGAGCTGAATTCTCTCCTCATGACCCTCCTGCGCCGTCATCTGAATGGGTGCGCTGTGACCTCCCTAATCAACCCAGACCCTAACGGACGGCTATCTAGGGCATGGACGGGGAAAGGCTTATCCACTGGAAGGAGGGGAATCCCTAACTCTATACAGAACTAACTGGCGATCTACAAATTCCCAGCTGCGCCTGAATCTACCACAGCGCCTTATGCTGGGGAACGAGAGTGCAACCTGTGGGAAACAAACAGGCAAGGTTAGGTGCACGACAGAAAGCTCTGGGTAAGCAGGGCGCCCTACTCACCTGGGGGGACCCCCCAATGCGTGACCTGCCATCTCCCTCACTGGAGGACCCGCCCCAACACCTAGCCGTGGTGTGCCCTCCACGACACAGTTGGTGCAAGGGCCGGGTCCCCTCGGGCTCCTCCTCCTCCGTTCCCTAGCGCCAGCACCTCCGAGCTCCATAGGGCTCGGCTCGGAGGTGCTGGAGAGTGGAATGGGCGAACCCCCCCCTCCGGGACGCCCACGGGTGGCGAGCAGGGTATCCAGCCGGATGGCCATGTCGACCAGCTGGTCGAACGTCAACGACGTGTCCCTGCACGCCAACTCTCGCTGGACGTCTTCCCGGAGGCCTGCAGCGGAAATGGTCGATATGGGCCCGCTCATTCCACCCTGCATCAGCCGCTAGGGTCCGAAACTCTAAGGCAAAGTCCTGGGCGCTCCTCATCCCCTGTCGGAGGTAGAAATAGGGACGTTCCCCCGCCGCCTTCCCTTCCGGTGGATGGCGAAACACGCACGGAAAGCGGCGGTAGAACTCCGCATATAGTTCGTGGTAGCGGCGTCCATTCTCCTCCACTCGGCGTTGGCCCACTCCAACGCCTTGCCGGTGAGACAGGAGATGAGGGCTGAAGACGCTCTCGTGTCCCGAGGGCGCCGGGTGTACGTGGCGAGGTAGAGCTCCACCTGCAGCAGGAATCCTTGACACCTCCGGCAGTGGAGCCGTCGTACGCCCTCGGGTAGCGAGAGCCGAATCCCAACTAGGTTCCCGAGAGATGAGACAGGGGGGCTGACCGATGGGCTGGTTCGGTTCGTGGAGGTGTGGGAACCCCGCTGGTCTCCCATCGGTGCAGAGTATTCATCACCCCCTCCAGGGCGTGACAGACCTGATTGATGCGGTCCTCCTGACCACGAAGACGTTCAGCCATCTCGGCTGTCGGCGTGGTCGCTCCTGCTGATTCCATGATTGATGCGTGATTCTTGTCAGAGTGTTGTGTGTAGGTGAGTGGAAGGAATCAGCGCAGGACCCAGGATGACTTCACCCGTCTTTAGTAATGTTCCCAAAACAACGAGAAACAAGGAGTCGCCAACCCAACCGGGTGGCGCACACAATTACGCACAAAACACACAGTGCGCCACCCAAACAAGAAAAGCGCACACAGTGCGAGCTCTCGGAAAAACACAAAGAGATAATATATAAACTTCACAGAGGCAGGCTGACAATGAACAATCACGCATAACACCTGACCCAAAACACACGAAACTAAATAAGGGAACAATTAAGACACAAATAAGGGACAGGTGTTATGAACAGACAAAACAAAAGAACATGAAACATAGAACGGTGGCAGCTAGTACTCCGGAGACGACTGACCGCCGAAGCCTGCCCGAACAAGGAAGGAGGAGCAGCCTCGGCCGAAACCGTGACATCTATAGGTATTTTTTCCATTACATATATTATAATATATGCTTAAACAATAGTAGAGACATTTCTTTAGTGCAAATGCTGTGCTTCTGAAAAAGGATGTGTCACGCCCTGACTTATGGGACTCTGGTATGTTGAGTCAGGGTGTGGTGTTCTATGTTGTGTTTTCTATGTTGTCATTCTAGGATTGTATGTCTATGTTTGGCGGGTGTGATTCCCAATCAGAGGACAGCTGTCGCTCGTTGTCTCTGATTGGGGATCAATACTTAGGCAGCCTAGTGGCACTCGTTAGTTGTGGGATCTTGTTCCGTTGTGTAGGCTTGTTTGTGTGTAGCCTTAGGACTTCACGTTTCGTTTGTTGTTTTGGTTTATGTTTATCGGTGAAATAAAACATGTACGCATTTCACGCTGCGCCTTGGTCAGACCCGTCCTTAAAACGAACGTGACAGGATGGTCCCTCTAGCTCCCTGCAGCTGGTCTGGCGTGTAGTCAAGGACATGGGATGGAGATAAACTTCAGGAACAGATAGACCTGTATTGTTTCCATTTCTTGTTGCTTCTGAGTAACCTGGTCACACCGGTCAGGACAAAGAGCCTCAGAGTGACCACAGTTTTTTCAGTTAATCCGGTCTTTTACTATCTTCCAAGGGCGCAGCTGTGTGGAGATATGGGTAGTAATGGAACTAATGTTTTCACTTGTTTGTGTGCTATGACCCGATACACATAGCCACAAGAAGAAACCATAGTGGCTCCAGGTCAAGGGAGGGTGGCTGTTTGGATAAAGAGGGGGTTCCGATATGACATGAAAAGGAGACCAAGCAGACATGGGGATAGACAGGAAAGAAGCTTAGACAAAAGAAACCATTGTGGCTCAGATATGATATGAAAAGATTAAGCAGTACGTCCAACCGGCCTCACAACAACAGACCACACGTGTAACCATGCCAGCCCAGGACCTCCACATCTGGCTTCTTCACCTGCGGGATCATCTCAGACCAGCCACCCGGACAGCTGATAAAATTGAGGGAGTATTTCTGTCTGTAATAAAGCCTTTTGTGTGGGGAAAAAAACTAATTCTGATTGGCTGGGCCCTGGCTCCCCAGTGGCTGGGCCTAACTGCCCAGTGGGTGGCCTATGCCCTCCCAGGCCCACCCATGGCTGCACCCCTGCCAAAGTCTGTGAAATTCCATAGATTAGGGCCTAATTTATTTATTTTAAATTGACTGGTTTCCTTATATAAACTGTAACTCAGTAAAAAATGAAATTGTTGCATGTTGCATTTATATTTTGTTCAGTATAATTGTTTTGCCCGCGCTTCAGACAGCTATATTGGTCGGCTAATACAGGACTCTATAAAGGCCCAGTGCACTACTTTTTGTGAATATATATTTTTTCAAATAAATAAAACAACAATATTATTTTTGTATTCTGTTTTTTCAGGAGGTGCCCCAGCACCCTCAGCACCCTACTTCCCGCAGCTATGCATGCACCGAATACATGTTTTACATTAATGGGTTTCCATCACATTTTTTTAACTTTACTGATGGTTTTGTCACAAAAAAATCGTTATATAGCAGTGTGCCCCACTCTGGTTATTGGCACAGTACTGTATCTGCGCTGTTGGCTAGACACACACGTATAGGTCTACATCATGGGTATTCAACTGTTAACCTACGAGGTCTGAGCCTGCTGGTTTTCTATTTAACTGATTAAATGCACCCACATGGTGTCCCAGGTCTAAATCAGTCTCTGATTAGAGGGGAACAATGAAAAAAACGCAGTGGAACTGGCTTCGAGGTCCAGAGTTGAGTTGATGAGATTATTATGGACAAAAGAGCGAGATTATTTTATTTGTCAAACGACAGTCAAGCATCGATGATCATGTCACCCAAATAAGCATCAAGCTCATCACCTTTGCACTTTCACTCCCTGTGAAGTTCATCATCAATTATTTAATTTGTAGCCTAATAAACTGCATGCTTCCCCGAAGAGTAGTAGTGGGAGGACTACACAACATGTCATCACGTAACTCCAAGTTTACGTCGATATGATGGGTATTATTTCAATATTTGAGCATAAAAGCCTTTCCACCGTCATTTCTTTCTCGCATAATTAATTTTACAGACACAAAAAGATCCCACCTTGTCAAGCATATGTTGTTTTGTCGACATTTGGAAAGTAAAAAAAAAAAAAATCTGTTTCCATCAGTCCTGTCATTACATTTTTCTATCCAAAATGTACTTTACTCGCATATAAAGGTTGAATGGAAACCTGGTTTTATGAGGCTGCCGGCTGCGTTCACCCAGAGGACAGGATTAACTGCTCTGCCAGAGACCCTGAGTCAGTCTGGGCTACACACACAGGCTCAAACTTTAAATGACACAGTCATGGTCTGTGAGACTCAGACAGCACTTCAGGGGGGCCGCTGGTATTTGTAATATTGTAGCGAGGCAAATTTAATTTTAATCTAAATGCAAATGTAGTCACTAGCCAGGCAGATTGGCCTTTTATCGAGGTGCTTAGTTGGAGCTCAGTATTTTTGCCCCTACTGTGTAATAAACCCTCCTGTTTAAATGTTTATAATGGAACCGCAAATGAGTGTTTGTGCTCATATTTATTTAAGGAAATTAATTTGTATTTGGTCCAGGCCAGGGATATGCTCTGTTAACATACTTAGTGGGGCCATGGACCGTGAATGTGACTGTGAACACGCCGGTGACCATTACCATGACCGTGCACTGTGTTAAGAGAGTTATGTGTTCTATTCTCACCAGGCACTCCAGCAGCCTTGCTGGGCGAGAGATGATGATGAGGAGCTTCTTCACACAGCTCTGTGACGAAGGCCACCTCTGAGCTCTCTGATCGCTCATACGCCTGAGAGAGAGAGAAATAGATGGACGAAGAAGAGGCGAGAGAGGGAAATGTAGAGGGAGAGAAAGACAGAAAAAAACTAAATAAATCCAAGCTTTGGAGCAACGTGGGATGTGAGAACAGTCATATTCCAGGCAAAACGAATCCAATCAAACAGAATACTGGCAATCCAGAATAATCAGACCGATTTAATCAACTCGTCAAACCGGGAGTGCAGATGAAGTTCCTTGATATCTTCTATCTGCTCAGACAAATCACACGCACTATTACACAATAGCCTTATTTTACTCCTTTCCTCGTTCTTATCCTAATGAAAGGCGTAGTGCTGCATTTGAAATGAGATGATAGGAACTAAATGTGCCTCTCAGCAGCCTGCAGCTAGGCCACCCAGACCTGAGGAGAGCCTGATATGAAGACAATGTAGCTCACATGCAACAATTCCACTCAGGGCTATGCTGATGTAATACACTGCAACATAAGACTGGCTTCTGGGCAGCTCAGTAACCCCAGAACTGGCCTGCATTGGCACCTATCATGACATCTTAGCCTATACTTGCAGCGTTTCTGTGACTCACATCATTGAGCAGCTTCTCCAGGTTCTCCTGCAGCTCAAAGAAGTAGACGGTGGTGATGAGGCCCTCGCGAGCCTTGGACAGGCAGTCTCTGGACAGCTCTGCTATCTGATGGTGGATGAAGCTGATGACCCCGTCGGCCAGCGGCAGCACGCTCTCAGGGGAGAAGGCATTGATGAACTCTGCTAGATGCTCCTCCATCTGAGCCGTGGCCTGGGAGAGGGGGGAGGAGAGAGGGAGAGACAGGAAACAGAGTTAGGAGAGTTCACCTTTTACCTATTTCATATTTTACAATCAAAACTGAAATAGTTTAAGTTCTGCTCCATTGCCCCGTGGTATTTCCATCATTCTCACTTACACCCATTTAAAAGTAGACAGAACTTCTGACATACAAATCAGAGGGTGACAGCCTTTGCCTAATTTCCCCTCTGAAACATCAAACTTCAAACTTCTTTTTTTTTTAATCTCTGACATTACGTACCACACTGAGCAAACATTATAACCTGCTTCCTTTTGATACCAGTCTGCTCTAATCAATCCTTATCCTTACTTGCACTTGAAAGTGTGAGAGAAAATTATGTTTTGTGTGTGTGTGGTGTGTGTGCGCGTGTGTGTGTGTGCATGTGCGTCTGTGCATGTGTCATGTCTTACCTTGGGGAAGCGCTCCTTGTACACATGGTTCATCATGACGATCTCATTGTCATAGCAGGAGGGGGAGCGTCCAGGACTGAGGCTGCTGCGGGAGCGCGGGGCGCATATGGGGGTGAGCAGCGGCCCCCGTCGTCGTCGGCGATGCTCTCGGTGCTGCCGAAGTGCTTGGACAGGAAGTGCAGGCTCGTCCATGGTGGGCTGGAAGGGCAGCTGGTGCAGCCGCTCCTGAGACGAGCTGGAGGACTGGAGGGGGAGGAAGAGAGGGAGGAGAAAGAGAAGGGAGGAAGAGTGGAGGAGTTAGACAGAAGACAAAAGAGAATGAAAGTTAGAACATCAAAAAAACAGCAAAAAAAGTGATGTTCTCTCATACATGAAATCCAGTTATTGTATTGGCCAGAACCATAGCTAGTTATGTGCTCTGGCGGCTCTGGTAGTGGCTATACCGGGGAGTGGGGACAGTTAAACCTCGTCCATCTGTCTCACCTCTGAGAGACAGAGAGAGACACTAATGAAGTGAGCCCAGTACAAGGGGCTGCTACATTAATTTGTCTCTTTCAGACACAGACTCATTTACCTGCTGAGTCAAAGCAATGGACTTGACATTCACCGCTAACCACAGGATCAATCCAAAATCAATCCCAATTGGCATCCCTGCTTAAAACAATCAGGACAAGGGTGGATGGAAGGAGGGGGAAGATTATCTCTGTCACAGCATTTCATGGTTATAAATGTTCTGTTATTTATCGATGCTGCTTTCTGTATATGTCTGCCAGGGTATTGAAAAAGCATTGTTTTCACTCCCAAATGGATCTGTCTCCACCATAGAGATATCCATGATCAGACTCAGTCCAGGGGAGAGGAGGGAACTCTGTAGTGGGACTGGTACTAAGCAGCTCTGCCTGCTCCCATACTAAGTTCCATGTCTGGGCTCATTCAGATACATATGTGTCGTTTGTTGACATATTATTTCCAATGGGGGTATTTAGCTAAAATAGAGCCTGTGGTGAATTGAGCATTGAACAGCGTGTACTTGCACTATCTATTTCTCCTCTCTATTCTACTCTCCTCTCTCATCCCCACCGGTCTGGTACTTATCTAGCTACCCCTCCTCTGTTCCTCCCTCTCTCCCTGGCCAGACGAGAGCAGTCCCCAGGCCTCTGATGTTCTGTTACATAAATGAGAAAAACAGAGAGAGAGAGCGAGACCTGAGGGAGGAGAATCAAAGAGAGAAAAATGGGTAGAGATGAGGTGTGTGCTGGTATGTGTGTGTGTCTATGAGTGTGTGAATGAGAGAGAGAAACTTGAAGAAGACCCTGAGGCAATGACAGAGACCGTAAGAGTGTGCCATAGTGTGAGAAAGAGAAAGGGAGACAGAGAAAGTGAGGTAAGTCAGACAAAGGAGAAAGATATAAAGTGGAAGAAAGCACATTTTGAAGAAAAGACTAAGAGCTTTTTAGGATAATGCCATTGATGCACGAGATGCGATAAAGCAGGGTAGTAGAAGCAGGGTCAAATCTGTGATACCGTGGAGCTGGGCGTGTTGGTGCCATATCCAGAGGAGGGCAGAGATGCCAGGGACCATCGTCGACATCCGCCCTTCAGAGGAGAAAAACAATGTACAGTATTAAATCTGAGAGCATCAGACTTATGCCCAACATCCACATTCTGTATAACACAACTGATCCACCGTATTGTATTAGTCATAGGAGCCATCCGAAGAGAGAGGGAATAGAGAAGCCGAAGTCTGAGTGGAGTGGCCTGGCCATTGTGTTTCTATGGAGCTGCAGCATGCCGCAGTGACAGACAGGGAGAGGGATTTGATAAATGAGAGCAGTGAGCACAGGAAGCTATTGCTGCTCCTGCCTCTGCTCTTCTAACTCTGACTGACTGACTGACTGACTGACTGGGAAGAGAAGGGATGACTGGATTGGACCTCACATGTGTATGTTGTTGTGTATACATACACACATACACAGACCTCCTGCCCAGGCTCTTTGGCTTCCTCTCACCACTGACTCTGAGAGATGTGATCATTCTCACTGGGAGGTGCTAGACCTGCATCTAACAGGTATTCACCTCTCCCTCCCTCTCTCTCACACACACACACACACACACACACACACACATGCATAAACACGCATGCATACACACACAGTGTCAGGGAGCTGTTACCTTCTGGAGGAGGCGAATGAGAAGTGTGCCGGGGTGCTGGAAGAAAAGTTGCGTGGGCTGTCCAGAGGGCTACTTCCTGGAAACATAAAGGAATGGGAATAGAGAAACAGACAGAGCGTGAGAGGGAAGGAGAGGTACTGTATAATGACGTGTTTACAGTAATATGTTTGTAGTCTGAGAGACTTGGCTGTAGTACGTACCGAGGTGTCCAGGGAGGGGCAGAGGAGAGTGTGGGCGGTGGGGCAGAGTGGGGGAGGTGGTGGTCAGGATCAGACTCTTCCTGTTACTGGTACGACAACTGGAAACACAGAGAAAGAAAAATAGAGGGAGTTTTATAAACAATTATGTATTAGTAGGAGACCTTATGTGAAGGTTTAGTGTGGTACATAAAAGAGAGAGTGTTGTTAAAACGGCCAGCTTCAGTCAGCTGATTCTAGCCATCCCTTCTGGTTAGTTCTAGTTGGGCAGCTTAGTCTCACCACATCTCCTTCAGCCTATCAGTGGCCTTGATTCCCGGGACTTCAGTTTCACTTAGTCTATGACCCCAGCACACTGTGTGGTCAGAAACGTGCTTTCCCCATCCTGATGAGTACTTCCACAGTTTACCCTCCTGCTGAACTTTTCCTCCTGTGGACTGAATCCCTGTATGTCTGATATTTAATTGTGCATGCAACTAAATGTAAGTGCCTTGAGATCTGTGTCATATTATGTGGAGCTAAGTTTTGTGGTCTATTGTGTATAATTACCGTGTGTTGAGCTTGTTAGCTAGCTCATGCTCCCGCTAGCGTTAGCACTACCGTTAGCAGTTTGCATTGGAATGCATGAGCATTTTAGCATGACTGTTCGCGATTAGCCATTTATGAGCATTGCTCATTTATGGTGCTAGGCTATTTACTATTATATATATATATATATATCACTCATGCTCATTGTAATTATATTATCTATACATTTCAACATTACTGTAATGTTTACTTGAGCACATTTGCCTGAGTTTCATGTGTACAAGTCCAATAGGCTGTTTAGTCTATTGCCATGTGACTAGGCTTTATGCCTGCTGTAGTGTATAGCCCTTGCTGTTATATACTTACCTGTGCTAGCTTATACAGCCATGTCATTCATATTATAGCAGTGCTATAGCCTGAGTTTTCTTTCTCCTCTTTCCTTTCAGGACCATGTAGTTAATGTCAGTTCTCACTGGACATGATTCTCAGTTATCTGAACCATGAGCGGTCAGATGTGTGTGTGATGTGTGTGTGAATGTGGACATCTTCTTCCATTAAACTCCCCTTAACCTGGACATCCGCCTCATCCTTGTTCTGACGGACATTCTGTAGTGGTTGCTACCGGCCTTAAGCCAGCACCTAAGATTTCTTATTACATTCATGTTCCTTCGATTCTCTACAACCCTACCCCTATTTTCCAAGTGTGTTACTGCAAGTATTTGTGTGTTTGTCTGTGGTTTAGTGTGTATGTGTGTGTGTGTGTTGACACGTGCTTATGCAGGGCTCACTGCAGGAGGACCAAGGCGATAAAGAAAATTCAATTTCCTTTGCCATCAATCCCCAGCCGTCTCCTCTCATGCAAGATAAGGTTGAAGAGTAGGGAGGAGGGGGAGAGAGAGAGAGAGAGAGAGAGAGAGGGTGAATGGGTAGTCAACAGGATCCTCTCAAATCCATGGGAGAACCTCAATCCTAATTGGAACCTCCACTCCACACACTCTCCGCCATGTCCTGCTACACATGCTGACTCTGAGTCACACACAGGTGTTCTCAGTAATGGCACGATGCCTCTTAAATGACACTCTAATAGCCCACAGCTCAGATCCATTTGAAACACACTCAGATAGCTCCATCACCAGTCCTCTTTAGTACTGTATGCACTGCTAGTCAGTCACTGTGGCTTGGCTTTACTGTCCAGGAAAGGAGGAGAGACGCTGCGTTCATATGCTAGTCGGAAATAGGAAACTCGAAAATGTCTGACTTGCGGATTTGTTGAATGCGGCACGTGTATAACTACAACCAGTTAGCAAGTCGGAAAAGTCAGAGTTTCCTACAGTAGTTCTGTCTAGCACATGAATGCGGGAAGAGTCCTGCTGTTTTTCCACATCCTACCTCTGTCACACAGGGGAGAGGCTATACAGACACACCTGTTGCCATAGCCGCGGGATGTAGGGGTGCTGAGGGTGCTGCAGCACCCCCTAAAAAAATTGAATAAATAACTAATATGAATTAATAAAAAATAAACTTTTTTTTCCACAAAAGTGGTGCACTGGGTCTTTTACTAGTCCTCTATTAGCGGACCAATGTAGCCCTCTGTAGCGTGGGAAGATTTTTTTTTACAGGGTTGGTAAAAATAGCTTGATTGCCCTAGCAACATCCAGGAAACTGGGTAGAAGGGAATGGTGCTTAAAATACAGCAGTTCTGCAACATCTTTAATTGAGCCACTCCTTCTCCTTCAACATGTTATTGAAAGAGATGAGTGGGCATATAACACGAAGGTTGCGAGTTTGAATCTCATCACGAACAACTTTAGCATTGTAGCTAATTAGCAACTTTTCAACTACTCACTACTTTTTTGCTACTTTGCAACTACTTAGCATGTTCGCTAACCCTTCCCCTAACCCTAACCCTAACCTTAACCCTTTAACCTAACTCCTAAACTTAACCATAAACTTAACCATAACCCCTTACCCTAACCCCTAGGCTAGCTAACGTTATCCACCTAGCTAGAATTCGTAACATATCATACGTTTTTAAAATTCATAACATATAATACGAATTGTAATTTGTAACATATCATACTAAATGTCGTGGGTTTATGTACAGAATAATACAAAATGCTCTTAGACCAGGTTGAGAGAAGCAGCAAGGAGCTCTTTAGGAGACTAGGGGAGTCTCTCAAGTTGGATTTAATTTACCTTGAATATTGCAGCCCATTTGTGTAGGCTATTAGCCAGACAAAACCCATTGAGTTCAACAATAAATAGTGGCAGAATTTATCCTCAAGCCAACGACATTTGTTTTATTTTATTTTTTTAAATTTGGGGGGTAGATCAGCTTAATATTGCAGATAGATTGTAACTTCTATCAATGTAATTGTCTGCATAACTTCCAATCCCCCATGTTTTTTATATATATATACTCCCCTTTATTACTTTCCAACCCCGCCATCCTTTCCCTACTTGGGGTAAATTAGTGAACAACAATGCCCAGGCCTCTACTTCCAGCCTATACTTACTATCTACACCTTATGGACACAGTCAATTTTACAATAATTCTATTTTATTAGTTTTTTTTTGTTTTTGCTCCTGAACTTCTTCTACTCTCAACCTCCCGATCATTTTCATGATGTCCATCCGGTTTGCTTCTATATGCCATATCTTTCTAACTGTGCTCTTTCCCAAAAGCTCCCAACATACAACCTATATACTTATTATGGACACAGTATGCTTACATTATTGCTAAAAGTATTATTATATTATTGATCGATTGACTGACTTTTCAGATCACCCAGTAATGCTATCTGCAAGGTTAGCTCCAGGTAAATATTGCAATCCTTTAGCCATTCCTGGACCTGTGTCCAAAAACAAGCTACAAATGGACAGAACCAAAACAAATGATCTAATGATTCTGTCTCTTCACAGCAAAATCTGCAGAGCTGGGAAGATTGTATCCCCCATATAAATAACATTCTATTGGTAGCAAGATAATTTAAATTGAAAGATTCTAATTTTTGAATCCGGTGTCGTTTTGCGTGTCAGTTCATAAACGCTATGCCATGGGATCGGTACGTCAAAAATCTCTTCCCAACTATTTTGCAATCTATATGGGACGGCTGTCAATCCTTTGGTCCTTAAGTGAAACTGATATACTTTTTTATTTATCACAGTTTTTCCTTAACCAATTATGTTCTTTAATGCAAGGCCGACAGACAAGTTCCTTACTTTCTCCCCCTTCCACTTTCCTCTTCCACTTTTGCGGTAAGGCTGCAATTATTTGGTTGTAATTTTGGGTAGAGCAGACATTTCCATATGTTTTTGTTAGCTGCATGTGCGACATAACTCCACCAGTCCTACCGATGATATCATTTACGAAGATTATACCTTTTTTAAACATTCTGTCAAAAAATAAAGGTTTTTTGTCAATTAGTATATTTGAATTTAACCACAATATTTGTTGCATTATTTGTTCTGTCGTTTCTGGAGGATTAAATTGAAATTGCAACCAACTTTCTATGGCTTGTTTTAGAAATAGTGATATTTGGGAGATTATTTCCTTTTCAAATAACTGAAAATGAGTTGTTGTAATCTGAATAAAGGGAAAAAGGCCTTTCTTGAACATTGGGTGAGACAATCTTACTAATTTGCTTGAGAACCAGTTCGGATTTAAGTATAACTTGTGTATGACTGAAGCTTTTAGTGATAGGTCTAATGCTTTAATATTTAATAATTTCTGTCCTCCGAATTCATATTCATTATATAAATAGGCCCTTTTAATTTTGTCTGGCTTGCCGTTCCAAATAAAATTGATTTTTTTTTTTTCTCATATAATTTAAAAAACTGTTTGCTAGGCGTAGGCAAGACCATAAGCAAATAGGTAAACTGGGATAATACTAAAGAGTTAATCAGGGTGATTTTTCCACAAATTGACAGGTATTTTCCTTTCCATGGTAGTAAGATCTTATCTATTTTTGCTAACTTTCTATTAAAATGTATTGAAGTGAGATCATTTATTTCCTTTGGGATATGTATTCCGAGGATATCCACATCACCATCAGACCATTTTATTGGTAAACTACATGGTAATGTAAATGTTTTATTTTTTAGTGCTCCAATACGTAATATAGTACATTTGTCATAATTTGGTTGTAATCCAAAGAGGTTAGAAAATGTATCTAGATCCTCTATGAGGCTGTGGAGGGATTCTAGTTGTGGATTTAAAATAAAACATGAATCATCAGCGTACAATGACACCTTTGTTTTTAAGCCCTGGATTTCTAATCCTCTGATATTATTATTGGATCTGATTTTAATAGCTAACATCTCGATGGCCACAATAAATAGATATGCCGATAGTGGACAACCTTGTTTCACTCCTCTTGACAGTTTAAAACTTTCTGAGAAATAGCCATTATTTACTATTTTACACCTAGGGTTACTATACATGATGATTTGACCCATTTTTATAAGAGATTCTCCAAAATTGAAATGCTCCAGGCATTTATATATAAACCCCAGTCGTACTTTATCAAATGCCTTTTCGAAGTCTGCTATTAATAGCAGGCCTGGTTTCCCATATTTTCCATAGTTTTCTATTGTTTCCAATACTTGCCTTATATTATCTCCAATGTATCTTCCATGTAAAAAACCTGTCTAATTAGAATGAATAATATCCGACAATACCTTTTTAATTCTATGCGCTATACATTTTGCTAGAATTTTTGCATCACAACACTGAAGTGTAAGGGGCCTCCAATTTTTTAAATGGACTGGATCTTTATATTTTCCACTTGTATCCTGTTTCAGTAATAATGAGATCAGACCTTCTTCTTGAGTGTCAGATAATCTACCATTTACATAGGAGTGGTTAAAACATGCTAATAACGGTCCTCTTAGTATATCAAAAAAGGTTTGGTATACCTCGACTGGTATGCCATCCAACCCTGGAGTTTTCCCAGACTTAAAGTCTTTAATTGCATACAGAAGTTCCTCCTCTGTAATTTCACCTTCACATGAGTCTTTCTGTATGGCTGTTAATTTGACATTATCAATAGAAAAAAAATCACTACAATTAGCTTCAGTTACAGGAGATGGAGGCGACTGAAAAGAAAACATACAGTGGGGAAAAAAAGTATTTAGTCAGCCACCAATTGTGCAAGTTCTCCCACTTAAAAAGATGAGAGAGGCCTGCAATTTTCATCATAGGTACACGTCAACTATGACAGACAAAATGAGGGAAAAAATTCCAGAAAATCACATTGTAGGATTTTTTATGAATTGATTTGCAAATTATGGTGGAAAATAAGTATTTGGTCAATAACAAAAGTTTCTCAATACTATTTTTTTTTTTTTTTTTTTTTTTTTTTTTTTCTTTGGGGGGGATGGATCAGCTTAATATTGCAGATAGATTGTATCTTCTATCAATGTAATTGTCTGCATCACTTCCAATCCCCCATGTTTTTTTTATTTTTATATATATATATATTCCCCTTTATTACTTTTCAACCCCACCATCCTTTCCCTACTTGGAGTAAATTAGTGAAACAACAACGCCCAGGCCTCTACTTCCGGTCTATAATTACTATCTACACCTTATGGACAGAGTTAATTTTACAATAATTCTATATCCATATATATATATATATATATATATATATATATATACATATACATATACACATACATACATACATACATACATACATATATATATATATATATATACACATACATATACACACATATACATATCCATTTATTTATTTTTTTGCTCCTGAACTTCTTCTACTCTAAACCTCTCCGATCATTTTCATGATGTCCATCCGGTTTGCTTCTAAATGCCATATCTTTCTAACTGTGCTCTTTCCCAAAAGATCCCAACATACAACCTATATACTTATTATGGACACAGTATGCTTACATTATTAGCTATCTTTGTTATTATTTGTTGTTATTTGTTATTAGTCCCATCCTTCAACTCTATTCAATACCTCCCATCTATCTCTTAACACCATCCATATAGGATTTCTATTTGCCATATATATTTCAACCATACTGTGATGTTTTACAAAAGTTCTGAACCTTTCTATTCTCATTGCTTCTACAGATTGTGAATTAAAAATAAACATTTTTGCTAAAAGTATTATTATATTATTGATTGATTGACTATGACTTTTCAGATCACCCAGTAATGCTATCTGCAAGGTTAGTTCCAGGTAAATATTGCAATCCTTTAGCCATTCCTGGACCTGTGTCCAAAAACAAGCTACAAATGGACAGAACCAAAACAAATGATCTAATGATTCTATCTCTTCACAGCAAAATCTGCAGAGCTGGGAAGATTGTATCCCCCATATAAATAACATTCTATTGGTAGCAAGAATTTTTATATAATAATTTAAATTGAAAGATTCTAATTTTTGAATCCGGTGTCGTTTTGCGTGTCAGTTCATAAACACTATGCCATGGGATCGGTACGTCAAAGATCTCTTCCCAACTATTTTGCAATCTATATGGGACGGCTGTCAATCCTTTGGTCCTTAAGTGAAACTGATATACTTTTTTATTTATCACAGTTTTCCTTAACCAATTATGTTCTTTAATGCAAGGCCGACAGACAAGTTCCTTACTTTCTCCCCCTTCAACTTTCCTCTTCCACTTTTGCGGTAAGGCTGCAATTATTTGGTTGTAATTTTGGGTAGAGCAGACATTTCCATATGTTTTTGTTAGCTGCATGTGCGACATAACTCCACCAGTCCTACCGATGATATCATTTACGAAGATTATACCTTTTTTAAACATTCTGTCAAAAAATAAAAGGTTTTTTGTCAATTAGTATATTTGAATTTAACCACAATATTTGTTGCATTATTTGTTCTGTCGTTTCTGGAGGATTAAATTGAAATTGCAACCAACTTTCTATGGCTTGTTTTTAGAAATAGTGACATTTGGGAGATTATTTCCTTTTCAAATAACTGAAAGTGAGAGGTTGTAATCTGAATAAAGAGAAAAAGGCCTTTCTTGAACAGTGGGTGAGACAATCTTACTAATTTGCTTGAGAACCAGTTCGGATTTAAGTATAACTTTTGTATGACTGAAGCTTTTAGTGATAGGTCTAATGCTTTAATATTTAATAATTTCTGTCCTCCGAATTCATATTCATTATATAAATATGCTCTTTTAATTTTGTCTGGCTTGCCATTCCAAATAAAATTGAATATTTTTTTCTCATATAATTTAAAAAACTGTTTACTAGGCGTAGGCAAGACCATAAGCAAATAGGTAAACTGGGATAATACTAAAGAGTTAATCAGGGTGATTTTTCCACAAATTGACAGGTATTTTCCTTTCCATGGTAGTAAGATCTTATCTATTTTTGCTAACTTTCTATTAAAATTTATTGAAGTGAGATCATTTATTTCCTTTGGGATATGTATTCCGAGTATATCCACATCACCATCAGACCATTTTATTGGTAAACTACATGGTAATGTAAAAATTGTATTTTTTTAGTGATCCAATACGTAATATAGTACATTTGTCATAATTTGGTTTTAATCCAGAGAGGTTAGAAAATGTATCTAGATCCTCTATGAGGCTGTGGAGGGATTCTAGTTGTGGATCTAAAAGAAAACATGAATCATCTGCGTACAATGACACCTTTGTTTTTAAGCCCTGTATTTCTAATCCCCTGATATTATTATTGGATCTGATTTTAATAGCTAACATCTCGATGGCCACAATAAATAGATATGCCGATAGTGGACAACCTTGTTTCACTCCTCTTGATAGTTTAAAACTTTCTGAGAAATAGCCATTATTTACTATTTTACACCTAGGGTTACTATACATGATTTTGACCCATTTTATAAGAGATTCTCCAAAATTGAAATGCTCCAGGCATTTATATATAAATTCCAGTCGAACTTTATCAAATGCCTTTTCGAAGTCTGCTATGAATAGCAGGCCTGGTTTCCCATATTTTTTCCATAGTGTTCTATTGTTTCCAATACTTGCCTTATATTATCTCCAATGTATCTTCCATGTAAAAAACCTGTCTGATTAGAATGAATAATATCCGACAATACCTTTTTAATTCTATGCGCTATACATTTTGCTAGGATTTTTTGCATCACAACACTGAAGTGTAAGGGGCCTCCAATTTTGTAAATGGACTGGATCTTTATATTTTCCACTTGTATCCTGTTTCAGTAATAATGAGATCAGACCCTCTTCTTGAGTGTCAGATAATCTACCATTTACATAGGAGTGGTTAAAACATGCTAATAACGGTCCTCTTAGTATATCAAAAAAGGTTTGGTATACCTCGATTGGTATGCCATCCAACCCTGGAGTTTTCCCGGACTTAAAGTCTTTAATTGCATCCAGAAGTTCCTCCTCTGTAATTTCACCTTCACAAGAGTCTTTCTGTGTGGCTGTTAATTTGACATTATCAATAGAAAAAAAATCTCTACAATTAGCTTCAGTTAGAGGAGATGGAGGCGAGTGAAAAGAAAACATATGCTTAAAATACTTTGTTTCCTCCTTCAAAATATCATTTGGTGAATTATGGGTGACTCCGTCAATTGTAACCAGTTTCATTAAGTTATTTTTGGTAGCATTCCTATGTTGAAGATTAAAAAATAATTTTGTGCATTTTTCCCCATATTCCATCCAGTTTGCTTTATTTTTATAATATATTACACTTGATCTTTCTTGAATAAGTTTCTCCATTTCTTTTTGTTTTTCCTCTAATTTATTCTGTGCCTCTATGTTATAGTTTTTATTGCCATCTATCTGTTCTGTTAGACTTTCTATTTCCTTTGTTAGTATAAACTCTTTTGACCTAAATTGCTTTTGTTTTTGAGATGAGTACTGAATTGCATGGCCTCTAAAGGCACATTTAAAGGTGTCCCATACAATAAGGGGATTTGCTGTACCTATGTTATGTCGGAAAAAGTCAGTTATAAATTCCTTTGTTCTAATTATAAATAAATTATCATCCAATAGGCTTTGATTAAATGTCCAATATCCTCGCCCACATGGAAATTCAGTAAGAGTAATGTATATGCCAATTATATGATGGTCCGACCGCATTCTGTCCCCTATCAACACTTTTTTTTTTTACTTTTGTAGCCAACGAGAATGAGATAAGAAAGAAGTCAAGACGACTAGCTTGATTCAGTCTCCGCCATGTATATCTCACTAGATCAGTATATTTAAGCCTCCATATATCTACTAGTTCTAATGTATCCATGACATTCACAATTTCCTTAAGAGCATGTGGGTGATTGTTTGTGGTGTGATTTCCTTTACGGTCCATTGAGCTATTTAAAACAGTATTATAATCCCCCACCATAATAATATTGTCTTGAATTGCTTGCAGGGTTGATAATTTATTATATATATATTGTCAAAGAATTGTGGATCATCATTATTTGGTCCGTAAAGGTTAATGAGCCATTTCTGTTTATGGTCCAATAACATATTTAAAATAATCCATCTACCTTGCGTATCTATTTTGACAATTTGCACATTTGGATCGAAATTACTATTAATTAATATCATCACCCCTTTTGAATTTCTTTGCCCATGGGAGAAGTATATTCCCCCCCCCCCCCCCCCCCCCCCCCCCATTTTCATTCCATTTTCCACACAACTTCATCTCGAATTGTTGAATGAGTTTCCTGTATACAATAGATATTATATTCCTTCTCTTTGAGCCATGTAAATATTGTTATTCTTTTGTTATTATCAGCTAAGCCATTACAATTATAACTGGCTATACTTATTTCACCATACACCATAATGAGATACAAGTTTCAAGTCTATTTATCATTATATATATTTGTAAATGTACCAATAAAAAATACCGTAATGATTGAGTGTCCATATAGCTGTACCGTGATATTTGCATTGCTACGGAGTAACCCTTCAATTGTTCTCCACTAATTCCCCTGCTAAAGCCCCTCCCCATCCCAAGTTGAGCTGTCATCCCAGTGATCAGCATCCCACCCACGTCCCTCCGGATCCCTAAGGCCCCGAGAGGCCAGGACCCATCCATCAAAAAGAGCACACAGTGCCACCCACAAAACAGAAGCAGATTAACCGCCAAAAGCATTTCCAATGCTGTCACCTCTCTATATATATATATATATACAGTGGGGAGAACAAGTATTTGATACACTGCCAATTTTGCAGGTTTTCCTACTTACAAAGCACGTAGAAGTCTGTAATTTTTATCATAGGTACACTTCAACTGTGAGAGACGGAATCTAAGACAAAAATCCAGAAAGTCACATTGTATGATTTTAAAATAATTAATTAGCCTTTTATTGCATGACATAAGTATTTGATCACCTACCAACCAGTAAGAATTCTGGCTCTCACAGCCCTGTTAGTTTTTCTTTAAGACGCCCTCCTGTTCTCCACTCATTACCTGTATTAACTGCACCTGTTTGAACTCGTTACCTGTAGTATAAAAGACACCTGTCCACACACTCAATCAAACAGACTCCCAACCTCTCCACAATGGCCAAGACAAAGAGAGCTGTGTAAGGGACATCAGGGATAAAATGTAATAGACCTGCACAAGGCTGGGATGGCTACAGGACAATAGGCAAGCAGCTTGGTGAGAAGGCAACAACTGTTTGGCGCAATTATTAGAAAATGGAAGAAGTTCAAGATGACGGTCAATCACCCTCGGTCTGGGGCTCCATGCAAGATCTCACCTCGTGGGGCATCAATGATCATGAGGAAGGTGAGGGATCAGCCCAGAACTACACGGCAGGACCCTGGTCAATGACCTGAAGAGAGCTGGGACCACAGTCTCACAGAAAACCATTAGTAACAACACTACGCCGTCATGGATTAAAATCCTGCAGCGCACGCAAGGTCCCCCTGCTCAAGCCAGCGCATGTCCAGGCCCGTCTGAAGTTTGCCAATGAACCATCTGGATGATCCAGAGGAGGAATGGGAGAAGGTCATGTGGTCTGATGAAGACAAAACTAGAGCTTTTGTCCTGTATTGTATGAAGGAATTATGACTTTGCTAATGTTGTCAAGTGGAAGTGAAGGAGTTATGAGGGAGCGTTTTAGAGGAACACCATAGAACAGAGAAGTCTGTGGTGTGGGAGGATGTTTCTGTTCAATATCAGATTAATTACATAGCAATATACCACAGTTATTAGAGATGGAAGTCTATTAGAGGAACTTCATAGTACAGAGGAAAGTCTGTTTGTGTGGAGACAGGTGATTGGTCTGTAAGGGAACACCCATGCAGATTACATAGCATAATATACCACAGTTTGACAAAAGAGAAGAATAATCATATTAGAGATGGGGCGATTATTCTCCTGGTATCTGCGGTTATCTGTAAATCGACTCTGGAACACCTTTGTTATGCCTAATCCTTATGAATGAAATACAAGCGTCAGCGTGGTCTCCTTGTCATCGCTAGCATAATTAGCAACGTTAACTCGACACTACAGTCTAAAATCCCCTCGCCTGTGTTTTAGAGGAAAGAAGAAGGATGAGTACAACCCAAAGAACACCATCCCACTGTGAAGCATGGAGTTGGAAAAACATCATTCTTTGGGGATGCTTTTTCTGCAAGGGGACAGGACGACTGCACCGTATTGAGGGGAGGATGGATGTGGCCATGTATCGCGAGATCTTGGCCAACAACCTCCTTCCCTTTAGTAAGAGCATTGAAGATGGGTCGTGGCTGGGTCTTTCCAGCATGACAACGACCTGCGAACACACAGCCAGGGCAACTAAGGAGTGGGGTCTCCGTAAGAAGCATCTCAAGGTCCTGGAGTGGCCTAGCCAGTCTCCAGACCTGAACCCAATAGAAAAATCTTTGGAGGGAGCTGAAAGTCCGTATTGCCCAGCGACAGCCCCTCCGAAACCTGAAGGATCTGGAGAAGGTCTGTATGGAGGAGTGGTGTCAAAAATCCTGCTGCAGTGTGTGTGCAACACCTGGTCAAGACCCTACAGGAACGTATGATCTCTGTAAATGCAACAAGGGTTTCTGTACCAAATATCAAGTTCTGCTTTTCTGATAGTATCAAATACTTATGTCATGCAATAAAATGCATATTAAATTACTTAAAAATCATACAATGTGATTTTTCTGGATTTTTTGTTTTAGATTCCGTCTCTCACAGTTGAAGTGTTACCTATGATAACAATTACAGACTCATCTACATGCTTTGTAAGTAGGGAAAACCTGCAAAGTCGGCAGTGTATCAAATACTTGTTCTCCCCACTGTATATATATATATAACTATTTTTAAAAAATTATGCATATCCTATTTTCCATCATTATCAATTAATATGCGTAAATAATGTAGGCAGTTCATGCGTAGGATTTTAACAATATAACCCCGATTGCCATTGTATTACATTTAATTTATTGACAAGCAATTATTATCCTAGCAAATAATTCCCATGGTCCATCCCATACCCCACCCCCCCTCCCCCCCAACATCCCCACCCCTCCCACAACAGATGCCGGACACCACACACACGCACATACTCCAACACACTCAACCCCCTCCTCCACAATCCACCATAAATTCAGATATTCAAAAACGCTGTTATATCCCAGAGCCCAACTCAAGAAAGAACCTGATTTACGAGTGCACATACAGTTAAAGCTGATTGAGAAAGCATGCAGATTGAGCAGAAATTGACAACAATGTGATATTTGATTAATCTACTTAATCTATGTCAAGTCCTAGGTGATGGAGATCAGATCCACCCTCTTCACCTGAGACTCCTGATCACTGAAACACTCTGATCCCCTGTTGTAACCATTTTCCCAGGCATCTCCGTGCGGTCAGACCTTTGATTATTTTGTTTTGCCACCTGGGCCACAATGAATAAACCCCCTTTCTGATTGTCCAGAGTGTGACCCCCCTCCCCATGGGTTACTGCAGCCAGTGTTGCCAGCACTGTCCACTACTGGGTGGGCGTACCCCACCGGGAATCCCACCGGGCTAGGTAAAAGGTCGTCAAGGTTTTCATTAGCAGCTTTGAGAATTTCCTTGTATATTATGCCCCGGGGCCCCTTT
>JAGTTL010000770.1:0-26886 GCA_036851935.1 Coregonus suidteri
GGATAAAAGAAAGGGGGACTTGGCAGGGCTCGGGTTTCGTGCCCTTTGACTGTGCATCTCTTCCTGGTAAATAGTGCCCCCAAAAAAACAATAATTGCAGACCTCAAAAAATTTTAGTCAATTATTTTTAAATTCCCAAATTTACGCATTTGCTTTTTCCACTTTAAACCCTTAAGGCTAAAAGGGGGGAGAAGCCCTCAGAATAAATTGTGTTTTGTCAAAAGATTGTCCCGTATGGTCCCAGGTCCTATGTACTATTTTTAAACTTATATGGGATACCAAATTTTCCCACTGAAAAGTGAAAGACTTTTTTCCTTTTTAGATTAAAAAAGTGGTAGGGGGAAATAAAAAAAATTATACTCAGCTGCCATTCTTTGGAATAGTCCTTCAGAAGAATTTTAAAAACGTATAACCGCCATAGGTAGTTTCAAGTTCTCAATGAAAAATGGCTAAATAGTAGCATGTCCCAGAAGTGAGTCGTAAGACTTACAGTACGTGGCTGAGAAGGAAATACCCCGGGAGAAGCATATGGTCTGCCTTTGGATGCCTGTTGTTTATTATATTGTGATTGACTTGTAATACTGTATAAGGTATTGATTGTTTTTCTATATTAACAAGGGTATGTGAGACACGGGAGATGTACCTATCCATAGTTTGTTTATTAGAAAGGAAATTGTACTAATTATCACATGTTATGAAACAACACACAATTTTTTGTCTGTCATTGTCTGTTGCCATTACAATTCCTACCACCGCCTGACCTTGTTGCATTCCCCGTTCCCGCTTCCCCCTTCCCTCTTCAAAAGGATGCACAATGGAAATAAGCTTGTTAGCTTTATTGTGTTATTGTTTTGATGATTTTCTTAAAATTGCATGTGTGGAGCATCACCGGCTGGAGCGCCCTTATGTATGCTATTTTACAAATTGTCATATCAATTCAATCAATCAACTATCTAGCTAGGGTTAGCTGCTTAGCTTTCTATCGCACAGTCACTAATTTGTTTATAACAATTACAAGCTAGTTATCTACCATATGTTCTTGTCAAACTGTCAACAGAGCGGCTAGCAAGCAACAATATATGCCGAATAACAGTCTAAAAACTACTTGAGGGCAAATAAATCAGATTTGACCGTTCAGATACAAATCTGATTCCTGGCCATGTGACTTGTATCTGACTTCAAACCACCTACGAAGGTGGTTTGAAATGTGGCTTGAAATATCCAATTTCATGTGCTTTTTGGTTGTTCAGACTGCAGGAAAATTAACAGATTAGAATCGGATATGCACATAAATAGGATTTGAGACACTTAAAACTGCCAATGTGAACGCAGCTTTAGAGACTTATCCAAAAGCTGCCACAGATGTAATCGCTGCCACAAGTGATTCTAACACAGGGCTCTCCAACCCTGTTCCTGGAGAGCTACCCTTCTGTGGGTTGTCACTCCAACCTGTTGTAACTAACCTGATTCAGTTTATCAACAAGCTAATTATTGAAATCATGTGCACTAGATTAGGGTTGGAGTGAACACCTACTGGACAGTAGCTCTCCAGGAACAGGGTTGGAGAACCCTGTTCTAACATCTATTGACTCAGGGGGTTGAATAATTACTATCTAATCAAGATATATTAGGTGTTTTATTTTTACATAAAAAAATACAAAATAAACTCATATCATTTTTCTTACACTTCTTACACATTACAGAGTATTTTATTTATTTATTTTATTTCACCTTATATTTACCAGGTAAGCCAGTTGAGAACAAGTTCTCATTTTACAACTGCTACCTGGCCAAGATAAAGCAAAGCAGTGCGATAAAAACAACACACAGAGTTACATATGGGGTAAAAAAAAAAAAACATCAAGTCAAAAAAAATTACTACAGAAAATATATATACAGTGTGGTGCAAATGTAGCAAGTTATGGAGGTAAGGCAATAAATAGGCTCATAGTGCAAAATAATTACAATTCGTATTAACACTGGAATGCTAGATGTGCAAGAGATTTATGTGCAAATAGAGATACTGGGGTGCAAAAGAGCAAAATAAATAACATATAGGGGATGAGGTAGTTGGGTGGGCTATTTTATGTAGATGGGCTGTGTACATGTGCAGTGATCGGTAAGGTGCTCTGACAACTGATGCTTAAAGTTAGTGAGGGAGATATAGTCCTCCAGCTTCAGAGATTTTTTGCAATATTCGTTCCAGTCATTGGCGCAGCAGAGAACTGGAAGGAATGGCGGCCAAAGGAGGTGTTGGCTTTGGGAATGACCAGTGAGATATACCTGCTGGAGCGCAGACTACGGGTGGGTGCTGCTATGGTGACCAATGAGCTAAGATAAGGCGGGGATTTTGCCTAGCAGTGATTTATAGATGGCCTGGTTAGTTTGACGACGAACATGTAGTGAGGACTCAGCCAACAAGAGCGTACAGTCACAGTGGTGGGTAGTGTATGGGGCTTGGAGACAAAACGGATGGCACTGTGATAGACTACATCCAATTTGCTGAGTAGAGTGTTGGAGGCTATTTTGTAAATGACATCGCCGAAGTCAAGGATCGGTAGGATAGTCAGTTTTACGAGGGCATGTTTGGCAGCATGAGTGAAGGAGGCTTTGTTGCGAAAATAGGAAGCCGCTGATTCTAGATTTAACTTTGGATTGGAGATTCTTAATGTGAGTCTGGAAGGAGAGTTTTACAGTCTAACCAGACACCTAGGTATTTGTAGTTGTCCACATATTTCTCAGGTCAGACCCGTCGAGAGTGGTGATTCTAGTCGGGTGGGCGGGTGCCAGCAGCGTTCGATTTGAAGAGCATGCATTTAGTTTTACTAGTGTTTAAAGAGCAGTTGGAGGCTACTGAAGGAGTGTTGTATGGCATTGAAGCTCGTTTGGAGGTTTGTTAACACAGTGTCCAATGAAGGGCCAGATATACAAAATGGTGTCATCTGCGTAGAGGTGGATCTGAGATCACCAGCAGCAAGATACGCGACATCATTGATATTACACGGAGAAAAGAGTCGGCCCAAGAATTGAACCCTGTGGCACCCCCATAGAGACTGCCATATAGGTCCAGACAACAGGCCCTCCGATTTGACACATTGAACTCTATCTGAGAAGTAGTTGGTGAACCAGGCGAGGCAGTCAGTTTGAGAAACCAAGGCTATTTAGTCTGCCAATAAGAATGCGGTGGTTGACAGAGTCGAAAGCCTTGGCCAGTCGATGAAGACGGCTGACTGCACAGTACTGTCTATTAATCGATCGCGGTTATATATCGTTTAGGACCTTGAGCGTGGCTGCAGTGCACCCATGACCAGCTCGAAAACGGATTGCATAGCGGAGAAGGTACAGTGGGATTCGAAATGGTCGGTGATTGCTGTTTGTTAACTTGGCTTTCAAATACTTTCGAAAGGCAGGGCAGGATGGATATAGGTCTGTAACACAGTTTGGATCTAGAGTGTCACCCCTTTGAAAGAGGGGGATGACCGCGGCAGCTTTCCAATCTCTGGGGATCTCAGACGTTACGAAAGAGAGGTTGAACAGGCTAGTAATAGGGGTTGCGATAATTTCGGCGGCTTAGTTTTAGAAAGAAAGTGTCCAGATTGTCTAGCCCAGCTGATTTGTAGGGGTCCAGATTTTGCAGCTCTTTCAGAACATCAGCTGTCTGAATTTGTGTGAAGGAGAAGCGGGGGGGGGGGGGGGGGGCATGGGCAAGTTGTAGCGGAGGGTGCAGAGTTGGTGGCTGGGGTAGTGGTAGCCAGGTGGAAAGCATGGCAGCCGTAGCAAATGCTTGTTGAAATTCTTCGATTATTGTAGATTTATCGGTGGTGATAGTGTTTCCTAGCCTCAGTGCAGTGGGCAGCTGGGAGGAAGTGCTCTTTATTCTCCATGGACTTTACAGTGTCCCAAAACTTTTTAGGAGTTAGTGCTACACAGGATGCAAATTTCTGTTTGAAAAAGTTAGCCTTTGCTTTCTCTGACTGCTTGTGTATATTGGTTCCCTAACTTCCCTGAAAAGTTGCATATCGCGGGGGCCTATTTTGATGCTAATGCAGTATACCGGTACGGCCACAGGATGTTTTTGTGCTGGTCAAGGGCAGTCAAGTCTGAGGAGAACCAGGGCGCTATATCTGTTCTTAGTTCTGTATTTTTTGAATGGGGCATGTTTATTTAAGATTGAGAGAAATTACTTTTTAAAGAACAACCAGGCATCCTCTACTGACGGAATGAGATCTATATCCATCCAGGATACGTGGGCCAGGTCAATTAGAAGGCCCTGCTCGCTACAGTGTTTTAGGGAGCATTTGACAGTGATGAGGGGTGGTCGTTTGACCGCGGACCCGTTATGGGGACGCAGGCAATAAGGCAGTGATCCCTGAGATCCTGGTTGAAGACAGCGAGGTGTATTTAGAGGGTAAGTTAGTCCAGGATGATATCTAATGAGGGTACCCATGTTTACAGATTTAGGGTTGTACCTGGTGGGTTTGTTGATCATTTGGTGTGAGATTGAGGGCCATCTAGTTTGGATTGTAGGATGGCCGGGGGTGTTAAGCATATCCCAATTTAGGTCACCAAGCAGTACGAACTCTGAGGATAAATGAATGGGGGCAATCAATTCACATATGGTGTCCAGGGCACAGCTGGGGGCTGAGGGGGGTCTGTAGCAAGCGGCAACAGTGAGAGACTTATTTTCTGGAAAGGTGGATTTTTAGAAGTAGAAGCTCAAACTGTGTTGGGGCACAGACCTGGATAGTATGATAGAGCTCTGCAGGCTATCTCTACAACAGTAGATTGCACTTCACTCCACCCCCTTTGGCAGTTCTTTCTAGACGGAAAATATTATAGTTGGGGATTTTTTTGGTGGCCTTCCCTAAGCCAGGGATTCAGACACTGCTAGAACATCAGGGTTGGCGGAGTGTGCTAACGCAGTGAATAACTACTCAAACTTAGGAAGTAGACTTCTGATATTTACGTGCAAGAAAGACCAAGACTTTTGGCGATTACAGAAGTCAGCAATGATAGCGCTGGGGAGTAGGAGTGATACTGAGGGCTGCAGGGCCTGGGTTTTAGCCTCTACATCACCAGAGGAACAGAGAAGGACTACAATAAGAATACGGCTAAAAGCTTTAAGAAAAGACTGGTCTTCTAGTGCGTTGGGTACATAGAATAAGGGGGCAGATTTCCAGGCGTTGTAGAAAAGATTCAGGGCATTATGTACAGACAAGGATATGAAGGATATGAGTAAAGTGGAGGTAACCTAAGCGTTGGGTAACAATGAAAGAGATAGCATCACTGGAGGCAACCAATTGAGTCGGTCTCCGCGTGTATGGGGGGTGGGACAAAGGAGCTATCTAAGGCAGGTTTAGCTGGGCTGGGGGATCTACAGTGAATAGTAGTACAATTAGAAATAACCGAAACAACAATAAGCTAACCATATTGAGATGGGAGAGAGGCATAAAAGCAATCACGGGTGTAATTTGAAGAGAGCTAAGACAACAGCTGGTAATGAACGACACAGTTTGGGCTGAGGCTAAACATAAACAGGATGCAGTACAGTAAAAAGGAACAGAACCAGCAGACATCAGCTGTATAGCTGAGTTAATCATAAGGTCGGTGAACAGCAATAGGATAGTTCGGAGTTAGTTCGGCGAGCTGCTAAAGCACTAGCGCGAGCAAGAGGCCATGGCTAGCGTTTGCTAGCGGGCCGGGGCTAGCAGATGAATCTTCGTGGTCGACGTCGTAAGGAACGGGAAGCCTGTTGTAACCACATCAGACGATTTCGTCGGCAGACCAGTCGTGTAGGATCGGCGGGGCTTTTCCGTGTCAACACTAGGTGTTCCGTCCCGGTTGACACAGAGAGAGATAGATAGCCGGGAGATGGGAGATGGGAGATGGGCCTAGCTCAGGATGATTAGCCAGACACAACACGTCCATTTTGTTGCAGCTAGCTGGTAGCGATGAATCCGGAGTTAAAGGTCCCAGTGATTCAGTGATTCCGGCAGAAAAACTGATATGTTCTGGGTCGATAACGCGCTGTGCAGACAGTGCAGACTGGCCAAATAATAGTCCAGACTAGAGCTGGCTGGTAGGTGGTGCAGGCCACGGACAATGGCTGGTGTGAAAAACCCGCTAAAACCGCTACAGTAGCTGATAGCAAGTAGCTAGTTAGCTGGCTACTCCCGTCCGGTAGACCTAGAGGTAGATAGCCGGGATATGAGCCTGGCTCTAGGCTAGCTCGAGGCTAACTGGTGCTTGCATCGGGGGCAGTCGTGATTAGCCAAACAGCAACATCCATTATTCGGTTGCGGCTAGCTAGTTTGCGATCCCGGTGATTCATGTCCAGTGATTAAATTATTCCGGCAGAAAAACTCCAATGTTCTGGGTGAAATAGCAACTGTGGCTAATAGCCAAGTAGCTAGTTAGCTGGCCAGCTAGTTTCAACTGGAGATTCTAGATAAAAGGTAAGTCAATAATAGAATCCGTTCCACATTGAGTGAGGGGTTGCAGGAAACTATATTTTGTAGAAGGATGAAAAGTCTGATAGGAAAATATGTACGAAAAATACAAAAAAAACAGGGTATTTACAGGCTATTTACAGACACACGGCAAAAACAGGACTGCACTACTACGCCATGTGTTTATCGTTGACAAAAAACTACAATTAGATCAACATTTATTCCACTTTGTAACATAACAAAATGTGTAAAACATCAAGGGGTGTGACTACTTTCTGAAGGCACTTTATCACTTCAATTTGTATTTATTTATTTAACCTTTATTTAACTAAAGGTTAAATAAATTGGTACAGCACTCTCACAAACCAGATGCAACAAGTATAGCCTCTTACAACGCATGCCTCAACATGTGTTAATGAGCCACAACAATAACATATACCCACAAAAAAAATTTGGGCACTCCAAAATTACAGTATGGTACTGAATTACAGTAAATTACTGGCAGTACAGTAGCCAGTAAGTTACTGTCGATTTACAGGATAAATATAAATACCTGAAGATTTACAGGAAAAGGTTTGTAGATTCCAAAAATACAGTATGGTGCTGTATTCTGGTGCTGATTTACAGTAAATGACTGGCAGTACAGTAGCCAGTAAGTTTCTGTCAATTTACAGGACAAATATACGGTACGGTACTGTACTCTGTGGGGTACAGCATTCTCACTAATGGGTGCAACAAATATAGCCTCTTACAAGGCACGCCTCAAAATATGTTAATGAGACAGAGATGCTTTCCCCCCACAACCCTAATTCACAGTATGCTGCTGTAAATATAGAGCAAAACCGGTAATACAGTACTTTACTGTAAAATGGTTTTCATTTTACAGCAGTGTAGCAGAATGCCATTGAGCCCCCATAATGCATTGCTCTTTACAGTACTGTACTGTAACACATAATTACAGTAGCTAACTGTAAAAGTTTTGCTGTGAATTTACAGCAATTTGTAGTATGTTTTCCACCCATTCTTCTTCTGAAGTTTTAATGAGTCATGCGCTCCCTGAGTGTTTTTTATATGACACTATAAATAAACCCAAACGTATCTGCTCTGTTCATGTGTGCATGCGAGTGCTCACTGAACTGCACTGCTCACCAAGTGCTTAATTATTCAAGACGTGGAAAAGGCTGTGTTTTCTTAGAGGGGAGAGTGCCTGCGTCATCTCTGAGTGCGTGTCACTGTGTCATTCGTTCATACGTGCCTCTGCCGGGTGATAATAATAGAAAGGATCGTGGCACTTGTCGTTGTCACAAAGCGTGTGTGTTTGTGTGAGTGTGTGTCATCTGAAAAACAACCAGTGTGACTCAGAGCTAGAAGCCAGGGTCGTGGTCAGGATGAAGAGACCTTCTGCGTGACACAAACACACACATACTGCGAAATCCGCCCCACCGCCTCAATGTGACTGCATGGGGCTGAATCGTTCAAACACCATATAGTCTCTATAGCTCTGGACCCGGTTTCCAATAGCGATGGAATTTAGCCTTACCAGAGTTTTAACGATGCATCGTAAAAAAAATTACGGCCGAAGATGTCACACCGGATTCCCAAAACACCACACAGTGCACTCGTTATGAAGTGTCATTACAGGAGCTGTCTCGTGCTGAAAATAATTCCAGAATAGGCTAAAGAGCTCAATGGAGATCTTAAATGATTTATGGCTATTCAGTCACCTTTCTTTTTTATTTATGTTTTACACAATACAGTTTTCCCATCAAGAGAATAAATGTTCTGTAGCCTAGTATGTATGTAGGTTTAAGTCTTTTCTATTAGCCTATGATTGCCATGTGTTATGCATTCAGTTTTCTCATGCTATTTTGTATGCAATGTTTGATTATGTAAATTCTGCATTTCTTCAGTTTGTGTAAACTGTGAGCAAGACTGAATAAAGCCAAAGTCAAAGTCGTTCGATCCTTTGTTTGCTATTGAAAATATCAACGTAACCTAAAAATAGGATATGATGATAATTGTTTTCATAATTCCTGAACAAATCATTGTAGTCTAATGGCACATTTCCTCATCTGCTTGCATATATCAAGGTGTTTTGGTACTACCTTTATGCACTAAGCTTTTCCATGTGGTAACTCTTACTATACCACAGGTCAGTATAGTCTACCAGTCTAAAGGTCTATCCTGCCTGCTATCGACCATTCATGGTGACAATAGTGGCAGGTGGATCGTTTGTCCAGCTCTGCAATAGGCTAACTAGCAATCACACCACATATATGAATTGACAATAACAAATAGGAATAGCTGATAGGCAGCGGACAGGCCAGGTGCATCATTACACATGAAAGCACAGTGCAAAAGCCTGTCCTATAATAATGTGGCCACATTATGCTACCTCCTGGCAGGCCCAGTTATTCAGGAAAGCTTAACACGCGCTCTGCCTCCTCTCCAATCCCAGCAGCTATTCTTCGCGCACCTAGAACCTAATGCTTCAATAGAGCCTAAATATGTATCATTTAACTTCTAAAATGTATTACCTTCTATATGTGGCAGAAACACAACCAGTCACAATGTTTTAATCTGATTCGGCTTCTTCAAAAGCCTCCTGTAGGTATGCGCACGTTCATCCAAAATACAATTCCAGCATCATCAAAATGGCTTGACATTAACCAGGTTTCCATCCAACCTTTTTATGCAGTAAAGTAGCCTACATGTCGGGTAAAAATTTTTATGACATCATGGGAAAGCAAGCAGTTTATTAGGCTACAGATGAAATAAGTTATGATGAACTTCACAGGGTGGTGAAAGTGCACAGTGATCAGGTTGATGCTCCTTTCAATAAATAAGGAGGGTCTTATTCTTGTCACATGATGATCGATGCTTGGCTGCCATTTGACAAATAAAAATAATATCATACTTTTGTCCATAATAGTCTCATCATGTACAGTTGAAGTAAGGAATTTTACATACACTTAGGTTGGAGTCATTAAAACTCGTTTTTCAACCACGCCACAAATTGTTTTCGTAAGTCGGTTAGGACATCTACTTTGTGCATGACACAAGTAATTTTTCCAACAATTGTTTACAGACAGAATATTTCACTTATAATTCACTGTATCACAATTCCAGTGGGTCAGAAGTTTACATACACTAAGTTGACTGTACCTTTAAACAGCTTGGAAAATTCCAGAAAATGATGTCATGGCTTTAGAAGCTTCAGATAGGCTAATTGACATCATTTGAATCAATTGGAGGTGTACCTGTGGAAGTATTTCAAGGCCTACCTTCAAACTCAGTGCCACCTTGCTTGACATCATGGGAAAATCAGAAATCAGCCAAGACCTCAGAAAAAGGATTGTAGACCTCCACAAGTCTGGTCCATCCTTGGGAGCAATTTCCAAACGCCTGAAGGTACCACGTTCATCTGTTCAAACAATAGTACGCAAGTATAAACACCATGGGACCACGCAGCCGTCATACCGCTCAGGAAGGAGACGCGTTCTGTCTCCTAGAGATGAACGTACTTTGGCGCGAAAAGTGCAAATCAATCCCAGAACAACAGCAAAGGACCTTGTGAAGATGCTGGAGGAAACAGGTACAAAAGTATCTATATCCACAGTAAAACGAGTCCTGTATCGACATAACCTGAAAGGCTGCTCAGCAAGAAAGAAGCCACTGCTCCAAAACCGCCATAAAAAAGCCAGACTACGGTTTGCAACTGCACATGGGGACAAAGATCGTACTTTTTGGAGAAATGTCCTCTGGTCTGATGAAACAAAAATAGAACTGTTTGGCCATAATGACCATCGTTATGTTTGGAGGAAAAAGCGGGTCGCTTGCAAGCCGAAGAACACCATCCCAACCGTGAAGCACGGGGGTGGCAGCATCATGCTGTGGGGGTGCTTTGCTGCAGGTGGGACTGGTGCACTTCACAAAATAGATGTTATCATGAGGAAGGAGAATTTTGTGGATATATTGAAGCAACATCTCAAGACATCAGTCAGGAAGTTAAAGCTTGGTCACAAATGGGTCTTCCAAATGGACAATGACCCCAAGCATACTTCCAAAGTTGTGGCAAAATGGCTTAAGGACAACAAGGTAAAGGTATTGGAGTGGCCATCACAAAGCCCTGACCTCAATCCTATAGAAAATGTGTGGGCAGAACTGAAAAAGCGTGTGCGAGCAAGGAGGCCTACAAACCTGACTCAGTTACACCAGCTCTGTCAGGAGGAGTGGGCCAGAATTCACCCAACTTATTGTGGGAAGCTTGTGGAAGACTACCCGTTTGACCCAAGTTAAACAATTTAAAGGCAATGCTACCAAATACTAATTGAGTGTATGTAAACTTCTGACCCACTGGGAATGTGATGAAAGAAATACAAGCTTAAATAAATTATTCTCTCTACTATTATTCTGACATTTCACATTCTTAAAATAAAGTGGTGATCCTAACTGACCTAAGACAGGGAATTTTTACTAGGATTAAATGTCAGGAATTGTGAAAAACTGAGTTTCAATGGGTTTGGCTATGATGTATGTAAACTTCCGACTTCCATAGAACTGAGACATGATTGTGTCAAGGCACAAATCTGGGGAAGGGTACCAAAACATTTCTGCAGTATTGAAGGTCCCCAAGAACATAGTAGCCTCTATCATTCTTAAATGGAAGACGTTTGGAACCACCAAGACTCTTCCTAGAGCTGGCCGCCCAGCCAAACTGAGCAATCGGGGGAGAAGGGCCTTGGTCAGTGAGGTGACCAAGAACCCGATGGTCACTCTGACAGAGCTCCAGAGTTCCTCTGTGGAGATGGGAGAACCTTCCAGAAAGATAACCATCTCTGCAGCACTCTACCAATCGGGCCTTTACGGTAGAGTGGCCAGACGGAAGCCACGCCACCAGTAAAAGGTACATGACAGCCCACTTTGAGTTTTCCAAAAGGCACCTAAAGGACTCTCAGACCAGGAGAAACAAGATTCTCTGTTCTGATGAAACCAAGATTGAACTCTTTGTCTTGAATGCCAAGCATCACATCTGGAGGAAACCTGGCACCATCATTACGGTGAAGCATGGTGGTGGCAGCATCATACTGTGTAATCGCTGCCAAAGGTGAAAGTACTGAGTAAAGGGTCTGAATACTTATGTAAATGTGTTATTTCAGGGTTTTTTTTATATATAGATTAGCACAAATTTCTACAAACTTGTTTTTACTTCGTCATTATGGGGTACTGTCAGTGGTGTAAAGTACTTAAGTAAAAACAATTTAAAGTACTAGTTATGTAGTTTTGGGGGGTATCTGTACTTTACTATTTACTTTTACTTTTACTAAATTCTAAAGAAAATCTTGTACTTTTTTACTTCATACATTTTCCTTGACACCCAAAACTACTCGTTACATTTTGAATGCTTAGCAGGACAGGAAAATGGTCCAATTCACGCACTTGTCAAGAGAAGGTTGAGTGTGTTACCTGTGTTTGATCTATTTTAAATCATTTCTAAAGATTGGACATAAATTACAGTAGACATCAGAAGTAAATCCGTTAAAGTTTATTAATTATGTTGGTAGTCTAAAGCAGTACTTAAATGTTTGTGTGAGATCTGTCTTGTAGCATGTGGAGGGGCGTGGCCACCAAGTGCACAGGTGACCATGGTCTGCTCATTAAGAAGGGACACACCATTACTAATTGGGGGGAAAGAGTTTCTGCTCTAGTCCAGCTCTTTAAAAGTATTCTATATATTTCTGTATCGTACAGGTTATAGTATCTAAACTGTTCTTGTAGAGTTGTTTACTTTGCTAAGTGTTTAATGGCTTAGTTTGACAAAGTGCCTTCAATTACAAGTGTTTCCTGTCACCTGGTCTCTGCCACGTTATAAATGCTCAGGCGTAGAGCTTTATGGGGGATTAAAATGGCAGCCTGTCTCTGAAGGGGTTTGTTAGAGTTGTTCTGAGCCCTAGGGGCTAGTCAGACTGACTTTGTATGTATTGTAAATACCTGTACCTGCTTCAAGAGCCTTAAAGTAAAAACCTTGCACTGGATCTTCTACTTCCTGCCTCTCTTTGCTCAAAAACACCAGCCAGAACCATCCAGTCAGGTTTGTAGGCCTCCTTGCTCGCACACGCCTTTTCAGTTCTGCCCACACATTTTCTATAGGATTGATGTCAGGGCTTTGTGATGGCCACTCCAATACCTTTACCTTGTTGTCCATTTTGCCACAACTTTGGAAGTATGCTTGGGGTCATTGTCCATTTGGAAGACCCATTTGCGACCCAGCTTTAACTTCCTGATGATGTCTTGAGATGTTGCTTCAATATATCCACATAATTTTCCTTCCTCATAATGCCATCTATTTTGTGAAGTGCACCAGTCCCTCCTGCAGCAAAGCACCCCCACAGCATGATGCTGCCACCGCCGTGCTTCACGGTTGGGATGGTGATCTTCGGCTTGCAAGCGACCCCCTTTTTCCTCCAAACATAACGATGGTCATTATGGCCAAACAGTTCTATTTTTGTTTCATCAGACCAGAGGACATTTCTCCAAAAAGTACGATCTTTGTCCCCATGTGCAGTTGCAAACCGTAGTCTGGCTTTTTATGGCGGTTTTGGAGCAGTGGCTTCTTCCTTGCTGAGCGGCCTTTCAGGTTATGTCGATATAGGACTCGTTTTACTGTGGATATAGATACTTTTGTAGCTGTTTCCTCCAGCATCTTCACAAGGTCCTTTGCTGTTGTTCTGGGATTGATTTGCACTTTTCACACCAAAGTACATTCATCTCTAGGAGACAGAACGCGTCTCCTTCCTGAGCGGTATGACGGCTGCATGGTCCCGTGATGTTTATACTTGCGTACTATTGTTTGTACAGATGAACGTGGTACCTTCAGGCGTTTGGAAATTGCTCCCAAGGATGAACCAGACTTGTGGAGGTCTACAATCCTTTTTCTGAGGTCTTGGCTGATTTCTTTTGATTTTCCCATGATTTCAAACAAAGAGGCGCTGAGTTTGAAGGTAGGCCTTGAAATACATCCACAGGCAGGGGCGGTGTGTTCAATAGGGCGATATGGGCGACGCACTGCCAAACGGGAAAAGGAAGGGATTTTTTTTCTAATCAATTATATCACGGCAACAGTAGTTATCAGTGTTGTAATCTAGACGTCTGATCTGCCACAGTGCCACTAAATGTCCAATCAGGCTAAAGTCGTGCTTCAAATGGCCCCCCCCCCCCCTTTTGGGGCGATTTCAGTCAGGTTGAAAATCGCCCAGAAGTCTGTCATAGACTCCCATGTAAAATCTATTTTTTCCAAATATCAGAGCTTTCAATACAATCTCTATGGGTTTCTGAGGGCTTGCACTTACGCGCTTTCGTCATACGTAACATAACCATGAACGTAACTAAGAAAAGAGCGGGTAGCAGCGTCAATCAATTCACTATTACTGTCAAAATGGCTAGGCTTCAGTGCAACTCGATTGTGTCTTTGAAAGAAGTTCCTTTTTGTCGGCGAACAAATGAAGATAAATTGGCAACGAAACAATTAGGACCTCCCAGACCAAATTTAATAATTCAACAGGTTTCTACTAAAGGGGGGAAGTCCTACACCCGAGGATTTTCCAAAAATTGGTACGAACGAAAAACCTGGCTAGCAGGCTGCGATGTAGCTAATGCAGTCTTCTGCTACCCCCTGCTTACTCTTTCACCCTGAAGGCGGCACGGCAGACAGCACCGCTTGGACAGCGACTGGTGTGTAACGGACATGCACCATCTTTCAGGAAAGATTAAGAAACATGAGCTGTCAAAGACCCACATGGATACCTGTTTGAGATTGTCTGCTTTGGGGAGAGTGAACATTCCCACTCAACTGGATGAGGGATACAGGCTAGCTGTCCGCCGCCACAACGATGAGGTTAGTGTTGATAATCACAAGTTTACTGGAGAACTGAAACTGACAAGGCTGACAAGATAGGACCCTTTTGTCCATTGTTATTGGATAGGAACAGAACTTATAACCAGCTCCTGACCTAAATAGATCTTAGCACAACATTTTACTCAACATATCATATTCCATATTCACTATAACAAATATATTTACTACGACATTAGCAAGAACCGCCACATCCTCAGCCGGCTAATCCAGTGTGTGAAGTTTTGCGGAGTGTTTGAGTTAGCTTTGCGAGGCAAAGATGAAACTGAGGGCTCCACCAACCCTGGTAAGCCAACACTTTTGAGATCAGTCAATAAATGCTTCTGGTATTGACTTATATGCTGCCCCTGTCTTCATGTTGTTGCTGGACATATCTTTTTAAAAATGTGTGTAGGTCACCTAAATCATCAGAAAAATTGCCCCCCCTGAGAATTTTTTCAGGAGCCGCCACTGTCCACAGGTACACCGCCAATTGACTCAAATGATGTCAATTAGCCTATCAGAAGCTTCTAAAGCTATGACATCATTTTCTGGAATTCTCCAAGCTGTTTAAAGGCACAGTCAACTTAGTGTATGTAAACTTCTGACCCACTGGAATTGTGATACAGTGAATTATAAGTGAAATAATCTGTCTGTAAACAATTGTTGGAAAAATTACTTGTGTCATGCACAAAGTGGATGTCCTAACCGACTTGCCAAAACTATAGTTTGTTAACAAGAAATGTGTGGAATGGTTGAAAAATGAGTTTTAATGACTCCAACCTATGTGTATGTAAACTTCCGACTTCAACTGTGTAATCAAATGGTTGAAAGGTCAATGCTGCTGAAGACAAATTCATTGGTGTTACTTTAGAAATACTAAAAAGAGACAATGTCAAAGACCTTGAAGAGGAGACATTGTAAAGTGTTGACAATCTCTGTCACTGGTGCTCAACACATTTTCAAGGTGAGATGCCATTGTCTGAGAGTCGGCTGTGTGTGTCTTTGTGTGTGTATGCGCTCGTGTGTCTTTCTGTCTGTGTGTGCGTTTGTACACTATTAGGAAAAAATGGGCTATCTAGAACCAAAAAGGATTCTTTGGCTGTTCCCATAGGATAACCCTTTGAATAAACCCTTTTGGTTCCAGGTAGAACCCTTTTGGGTTTTAGGTAGAACCCTTCCCACAGAGGGTTCTACCTGGAACCCAATAGAGTTCTACCTTGAACCAAAAAGGGTTCTACCTGGAACCAAAAATTATTCTCCTATGGGGACAGCCACAGAACCTTTTTGGAATCCTTTTTTCTAATAGTGTATGTGCGTACGTTTGTGTGTGTCCTCAAAGTGTATGACTGAGAGGGTGGTCGTGCATCACACTCTCATCAAACTCTCGTCTCTATGACGAGGCTGAGTCATAAAGGCCATAGCCTGTGTCACATCTCTGTCTCTCTCCTATCACAACACAAGCTGCTTCAACGTCAGACCGGCTGCCAGCCATCGCAGCCACACACATCACTGTCAGAGACACAGAAACACACAGAAATAAAGGCGGGTTGAACTCACACAAAGCATCATATCCGGAAGTCTCTGTTTTCAAGAAGTAAAAAGAATAGTCTGATAATTTACACATCAAAGAAAAGTGTCTCAGCTAAACAAAATCTTCTTTACAAAGGCTTAAATGCATAAACATCTTGACAGCTTTACGAAATGAAATATTAAAGCCACACAATATAGGCTTTCAATCCACACCAAAGACCATAACTATACTGAACAAAAATATATACGCAACATGTAAAGTATTGGTCCCATGTTTCATGAGCTGAAATAAAAGTTCACAAATGGTCATACTGTATGCACAAAAAGCTTATTTCTCTCAAATTTTGTGCACAAATTTGTTTACATCCCTGTTAGTGAGCATTTCTCCTTTGCCAAGATAATCCATCCACCTGACCGGTGTGACATCAAGAAGCTGATTAAACAGCATTACCTTGTGCTGGGGACAATAAAAGGCCACTCTAAAATGTGCAGTTTTGTCACACAACATAATGCCACAGATGTCTCAAGTTTGGAGGGAGCGTGCAATTGACATGCTGTCTGCAGGAATGTCCACCAGAACTGTTGCCAGAGAATATAATGTTCATTTCTCTACCATAAGCTGCCTCCAACGTCGTTGTAGACAATATGTCCAACCGGCCTCACAACCACAGACCACGTGTAAACACGCCAGCCCAGGACCTCCACATTCGGCTTCATCACCTGCGGGATCGTCTGAGACCAGCCACCAGACATCTGATGAAACTGAGGAGTATTTCTGTCTGTAACAAAGCTCTTTTGTGTGGAAAAACTAATTCTGATTGGCTGGGCCTGGCTCCCCAGTGGGTAGGCCTGGTTCCCAAGCCAACCCATAGCTGTGCCCCTGCCCAGTCATGTGAAATCCATAGATTAGGGACTCATTTATTTATTTCAATTGACTGATTTCCTTATATGAACTGTAACTCAGTAAAATTGTTTAAATTGTTGCATGTTGAGTTTTTATTTTTGTTCAGTATATATTGACAAATGATACATAGCCTAACTATAAAACATGGGCGAGCATCCACGCTGGAGGAAAGTTTATCGTTCTACATCTGTCAGTCAACTGATGTCCCAAATCAGCCAGCGAAACAGAAGCCTATTATCGGTTTTCACACATTTTACATTTTAGTAGACGCTCTTATCCAGAGCAACTTACATGAGCAATTGGGGTTAAGTGCCTTGCTCAAGGGCACATCGACAGATTTTTCACCTAGTCCGCTCAGGGATTAGAATCAGCAACCTTTCGGTTACTGGCACAACGCTCTTAGCCACTAAGCTACCTACCGCACACCTTACATTATGTGATAATGGATAGGCTAACGGGTAGCCTACAGAGTCTATTGGAATATAATCAAATAACAAGGGGCCTAGAGTAACCATCAATGGCACTAGATTATCACCAGCTGATGTCTCCTTAAACCATCAATAACGCTAAATTCACCCGTACAGCTGATCTCAATTGCAAACATTATTGGTCACCTCAACTCATTACCGCTCCCTAAAAGATGATTTCGGTTTTAAAGCCGATTTATGGTCATTCCAGCATCTGCATTGGCAGTACAGCACTTACTGCGATGCGGCTTCTGCAGAAGTCAGGGCATTTATACTTCATGCGCTTCGCAGAGCAGAGCTGTTGTGAAAGAAGTTGTCAAGGAAGTGAGTTTGTTTTATACAGGACGTACTGCTCACACCTACCGTCAACCAATCATATATGGAGCTATATGGAGCACTCCACATTGTTAAAAAATTTGGGAGGCACACAGCAATGCGGTATGGAGCTCGATTTGGCCTCCGGAGGCGCCGCAATGGTGTCACACCCTTCCTACGGAGCCTGCGGTCCACATTTCCAGATCATGCATAAAACCGAGTTTTACCTTAGCGTTAGTCCTGCTTACAACCAAAGTCTTTCAAGATCTGGTTGGTGTTGTATTCGGAACAACTTAGTCCTTTTTTAACAGACTAAGGGCGATTTATCTATTTGACAAGCACATCGTGCAATATTTCCTCGTCTACCACGGTAAATCTACTGTGGCAATTTACTCGACACTTTGTATGAATGGAAACTAATGTTGGTGTAGCCCAGGTTCCCCAACTGGTGGCCCGCAGCCCTCATTTGGCCCACGGGTGGTTTTATTTGGACCCCAAGTTCTGAGCCCCCCATAAATTTAAAAAAAAAAAAAACATTTTGAGGGGGTCATAGCAGACTGTAAAAACACCAGGAAATCAGTTCCAAGTGATTTTAAATTTGGAAATCTGTTCCCAAACATTCCCATGCATAATAGAGAGAATGTGATCGTATACAAATGTAAGCAAGGTTTGAAATGATTATGTTTCCCGGTAGGCCCGGTAGGCCTTTATGTGCATGCTGAAGTCAGTGACCCTAACCACTAGACCACTCCAGGCCAAGATTTAACTGAATTTTGACCTTAGGATACACTTGATACTTGCATGCCGTAACCTAGTGGCTATATAAAATGACGGTTGTTGATGTGTATGGCTGCATTTCAGATACATTTTTGTACATTTGAATGATGCAGTAATAGGGCCTAGGCCTAACGATTGAGCGAGCAAGAGTGAAAGTTATTTTGATGAGAGCAAGCCATGATCCCAATGAATCGACTGCCCACGCATGGAGAGAAAGAGAACTGCTCGTTTTCAGGGACTCACCAGGCTCATTTGAATTTCCTATGCAGCAGGTAAATTCTCAGCAAAAAAATAGTGATCAAGTTAAGATCTGTACTAAGCAGGATCAATGAGTTAGCCAACTAACTTTGCTAAACAACCAAAAATATCTACTGATTTTCAGGAACATTTTCAACTCCATTGTGTTCTCCTCCCAGAGTGCAAAGAACCTTGGCGTGACCCTGGACAACACCCTGTCGTTCTCCGCTAACATCAAAGCGGTGACCCGATCCTGCAGGTTCATGCTCTACAACATTCGCAGAGTACGACCCTACCTTACCAGAAAGCGGCACAGGTCCTAATCCAGGCACTTGTCATCTCCCGTCTGGATTACTGCAACTCGCTGTTGGCTGGGCTCACTGCCTGTGCCATTAAACCCCTACAACTTATCCAGAACGCTGCAGCCCGTCTGGTGTTCGACCTTCCCAAGTTCTCTCATGTCACCCCACTCCTCTGCACACTCCACTGGCTTCCAGTTGAGGCTCGCATCTACTACAAGACCATGGTGCTTGCCTACGGAGCTGTGAGGGGAACGGCACCTCCTTACCTTCAGGCTCTGATCAGACCCTACACCCAAACGAGGGCACTACGTTCATCCACCTCTGGCCTGCTAGCTCCCCTACCTCTACGGAAGCACAGTTCCCGCTCAGCCCAGTCAAAGATATTCGCTGCTCTGGCACGCCAATGGTGGAACAAGTTCCCCCACGACGCCAGGACAGCGGAGTCACTGACCACCTTCCGGAGACACTTGAAACCCTACCTCTTTAAGGAATACCTGGAATAGTATAAAGTAATCCTTCTACCTCCACCCCCCCATAAAAGAAAAAAGTGGTTGTCCCACTGGCTATCATAAGTTGAATGCACCAATTTGTAAGTCGCTCTGGATAAGAGCGTCTGCTAAATGATGTAAATGTAAATGTAAAGCCAAACTTCAATATGTGTTTTTGGTTGTTGAGTCAATTAGACAATGCTCATTTCAAGCTATCCTTTCAAAAAAATAAAAAAAATATTTCAGAATATTTAGGCAAGTTAGCTGGCTAACTCATTGATTCTGCTTTGTACTATACCCCTCAGATGTTGCGCCCCTATCTTGTTGTGTGCCTGTTTTATTTTTGTTGTTATACCTGCCAACTGACCAGGTGTGGAGTGGGGGAGGGGAGAAGAGGGGAGGACAGAGATCCGACTCTCGAACACTTGGTGCCCTGTGGTGAGGAAGTTCATGTTCTATCATAGACTCTGGGTCAATGAGGGCACCAAAGGATTCTTCTCTCTGTATAACCTTGTTTTACCTCACTTGCTGTCCGCAGTCAAAGAGCAAATGTACTGTAAGGCCCATGACAGAATGACATATAGGACTATAGTACCTAATAACCGAGAGCTTTTTCTGATCAGGAACATCTCCAGTCCCTGATAATAAGAGGTGAGAATTGGTGAGAGCTGGTTGTCAATAGAGATACAATACTTTATTATAAGGACAATGTAAAGAGGCCTGGTGTAAAGAGGTCATTCAGGTCATCTACTGTCACCCAGGGTGTCACACAGAGCTGGCCCTGTCCTGGCCCCACCTCGGCAGGAATGCTAAGAATGGACATTTACATTCACAGTTGTGAATGGTGTTTTTGTCCATTTGTTTGTTTTATCAATTGGACTCAGGCCAAGACCTGCAGAGGGTCTTTGTCATTGGTCAACACCAGCAGGCAGCCTTTGTCATTGGTCAGAGCATGTTCTGTGAACTGTGAAAGAACCTATGAGCATCAGCAACATCATCAGCAGCTCTGCCATTATACTGGGCCAGGGCTACATTTCCTGCAACACGGCAGCTGCATTATCATACTCTACAATACCACAACACAGGGACATGAGCAGATAATCCATCAAATACAACCCTTCTCTTTCATACCAGACAGTACCATACCATACTAACCTACCATCAATAGGTACACTACAGTCTTTCTGTTTCACTGAAAACCATGCCGTTCACCTTTGGTTCACCCACCAACCATTGAGTGTGTTTCCTGCTATATTAAAAACAGATGTTTGAAGCAGAGGTACACTAGAAACACATAGCCTACAGTTCTTGACCAGGGGAGGGATGGATAAATGACTGAACGAACAAGAGCTCTGCTTCAGTTTTCAGCAGCAGCACCTTCAACAAGCCAATTACTGCCCCATGTGTTCCTCTTTGTATGACAAGATCGACCAGATGGAGATGTTTGTGTGAGTGGGGGGTATTTTGTGTAAGAGGTGGGTATTCCACTTCAGTTAAAACACAGAAGTTCCCTTCACAAAGACAGATCTTTGATTTATATTTTGTGCTTACATTTTACATTTTAGTCATTTAGCAGACGCTCTTATCCAGAGCGACTTACAGTTAGTGAATACATTTTTGTATTTTGTATTTTTTTTTTTTTTATACTGGCCCCCCGTGGGAAACGAACCCACAACCCTGGCGTTGCAAACGCCATGCTCTATCAACTGAGCTACATCCCTGCCGGCCATTCCCTCCCCTACCCTGGACGACGCTGGGCCAATTGTGCGCCGCCCATGAGTCTCCCGGTCGCGGCCGGCTGCGACAGAGCCTGGATTCGAACCAGGATCTCTAGTGGCACAGTTAGCACTGCGATGCAGTGCCTTAGACCACTGCGCCACTCAGGCGCAGTGCTTGACCTGGATGCCCCCCTGGCAGTGGCGATTTTAGCATGTAAATCTTGGTGGGGAAAACAAAACAACAAAATGTGCGGATGCATGCCAGCAAAGCCACTACACAACACAACACTAAACAATACATTAATTGCACTATAACAGTGACAAACGGTGCCCACAAACTGTTAGGGCCTACATAAAGCTGTCCCAACAGCAGAGCTTTCTTTTCAGCACCATGGAGTGAATCCTTACCATTTCTACACCTGGCTATCAGCGGAGCCTTGTCTGGCAGCGAAACAGTTCATTCAGCCTCATTTACTGCCTTTAAAAAAAAACATTGCTGATATGGCTGACTTGCTTAAACAAATGTGGTTTCTACTGACAATTGAGATGTACAAACTATGGCATAAGGGGATGACGAGCAGATAAGATGCAATCCGAGCTAGGACGGACTTAGTCAATATAACTATTTGTTCAGCACTTTTGAAATGTACAGCGACAGAATTCAGAACAAGGGCCGTTCTTACAGTATTCTCCCTGAACACCAAGTCAGAACCGCAGGATAAATAAAGGGGGCATATAAGCAGACAATGAAAGCTCTTACAATATTCGATGATGACATTTCTTTAAAACAGGCTATAGGCTACATGTGCACCACCAAGTCAGAACAGTAGGCTGTTATGGAACCAAATTATTGGAGTGAGGCACATGGGCTACTAACAGCTTACTAGACAACATACACGTATTACTTTCTTAGCTACAGTATACATATCTCCCTGGCATATTACATAAGGTCAGTCAATACTGAACATTTCAATAACTTTTTCAAGTGCAGTCGCAAAAACAATCAAGCGCTATGATGAAACTTGCTCTCATGAGGACCACCACAGGAATGGAAGACCCGGAGTTACCTCTGCTGCAGAGGATAAGTTCATTAGAGTTACCAGCTTCAGAAATTGCAGCCCAAATAAATGCTTCACAGAGTTCAAGTAACAGACACATCTCAACATCAACTGTTCAGAGGGGACTATGTGAATCAGGCCTTCATGGTCGAATTGCTGCAAAGAAACCACTACTAAAGGACACCAACAAGAAGAAACACAACCAATGGACATTAAACCGGTGGCAATGTGTCCTTTGGTCTGGAGTCCAAATTGGAGATTTTTGGTTCAAACCGCCGTGTCTTGATGATCTCCGCATGTGTAGTTCCCACCGTGAAGCATGGAGGAGGAGGTGTTATGGTGTGGGGGTGCTTTGCTGGTGACACTGTCTGTGATTTATTTAGAATTCAAGGCACACTTAACCAGCATGGCTACCACAGCATTCTGCAGCGATACGCCATCCCATCTGGTTTGGGCTTAGTGGGTCTATCATTTGTTTTTCAACAGGACAATGACCTAACACACCTCCAGGCTGTGTAAGGGCTATTTTACCAAGAAGGAGAGTGATGGAGTGCTGCATCAGATGACCTAGCCTCCACAATACCTCGACCTTAACCCAATTGAGATGGTTTGGGATGAGTCGGACGGCAGAGTGAAGGAAAAGCAGCCAACAAGTGCTCAGCATATGTGGGAACTCCTTCAAGACTGTTGGAAAAGCATTCCAGGTGAAGCTGGTTGAGAGAATGCCAAGAGTGTGCAAAGATGTCATCAAGGCAATGGGTGGCTATTTGAAGAATCTCAAATGTAAATATATTTTGATTTGTTTAACTCTTTTTTGTTCACTACATGATTCCATATGTGTTATTTCATAGTTTTAATGTGTTCACTATTATTCTACAATGTAAAAAATAGAAAAAATAAAGAAAAACCCTTGAATGAGTAGGTGTGTCCAAACTTTTGATTGGTACTGTATATATACAGTGAGGGAAAAAAGTATTTGATCCCCTGCTGATTTTGTACGTTTGCCCACTGACAAAGAAATTATCAATCTATAATTTTAATGGTAGGTTTATTTGAACAGTGAGAGACAGAATAACGACAAAATAATCCAGAAAAAAACGCATGTCAAAAATGTTATAAATTGATTTGCATTTTAATGAGGGAAATAAGTATTTGACCCCCTCTCAATCAGAAAGATTTCTGGCTCCCAGGTGTCTTTTATACAGGTAACGAGCTGAGATTAGGAGCACACTCTTAAAGGGAGTGCTCCTAATCTCAGCTTGTTACCTGTATAAAAGACACCTGTCCACAGAAGCAATCGATCAATCAGATTCCAAACTCTCCACCATGGCCAAGACCAAAGAGCTCTCCAAGGATGTCAGGGACAATATTGTAGACCTACACAAGGCTGGAATGGGCTACAAGACCATCGCCAAGCAGCTTGGTGAGAAGGTGACAACAGTTGGTGCGATTATTTGCAAATGGAAGAAACACAAAAGAACTGTCAATCTCCCTCGGCCTGGGGCTCCATGCAAGATCTCACCTCGTGGAGTTGCAATGATCATGAGAACGGTGAGGAATCAGCCCAGAATTACACGGGAGGATCTTGTAAATGATCTCAAGGCAGCTGGGACCATAGTCACCAAGAAAACAGTTGGTAACATACTACGCCGTGAAGGACTGAAATCCTGCAGCGCCCGCAAGGTCCCCCTGCTCAAGAAAGCACATATTCAGACCCGTCTGAAGTTTGCCAATGAACATCTGAATGATTCAGAGGAGAACTGGGTGAAAGTGTTGTGGTCAGATGAGACCAAAATGGAGCTCTTTGGCATCAACTCAAACTCGCCGTGTTTGGAGGAGGAGGAATGCTGCCTATGACCCCAAGAACACCATCCCCACCGTCAAACATGGAGGTGGAAACATTATGCTTTGGGGGTGTTTTTCTGCTAAGGGGACAGGACAACTTCACCGCATCAAAGGGATGATGGACGGGGCCATGTACCGTCAAATCTTGGGTGAGAACCTCCTTCCCTCAGCCAGGGCATTGAAAATGGGTCGTGGATGGGTATTCCAGCATGACAATGACCCAAAACACATGGTCAAGGCAACAAAGGAGTGGCTCAAGAAGAAGCACATTAAGGTCCTGGAGTGGCCTAGCCAGTCTCCAGACCTTAATCCCATAGAAAATATGTGGAGGGAGCTGAAGGTTTGAGTTGCCAAAACGTCAGCCTCGAAACCTTAATGACTTGGAGAAGATCTGCAAAGAGGAGTGGGACAAAATCCCTCCTGAGATGTGTGCAAACCTGGTGGCCAACTACAAGAAACGTCTGACCTCTGTGATTGCCAACAAGGGTTTTGCCACCAAGTACTAAGTCATGTTTTGCAGAGGGGTCAAATACTTATTTCCCTCATTAAAATGCAAATCAATTTATAAAATGTTTGACATGCGTTTTTCTGGATCTTTTTTTTTGTTATTCTGTCTCTCACTGTTCAAATAAACCTACCATTAATATTATAGACTGATAATTTATTTGTCAGAAGGCAAACATACAAAATCAGCAGGGGATCAAATACTTTTTTCCCTCACTATATATATATATATATATATATATTTGAGAATTTTTTTATTTTGCTAAACAGGTGGGGATCAAAACAGGTGGGGCAGAGCGGGTCGCCATTGCCCCCTGGCTGCAAGCAGGTATATGTTTGTGAGGGAGAGATGCTCGGTTCTCTCTGGTCAAGGTCATTATGTCTACTCCATGTCTCCACCAGGCGTATATCTCTTATTTATATTTATGTAATGTATGTGTGTGAGAGTATCCATGACCGAGTGAAAGAGAAAATGTTGTATTTTAGGTTTGGGAGGTTTAACCTCAGCTCTCACACAGGCTCCCTCACTTGGCTCTGTGTTTCCAGGCCAGGCAGGCCAGGGGAACAGCCCAGGGAACAGGTCTGGGGCTCTGTGTGTGGAAACTGGGGCCTGGTGCAAAAGAGCAAGGTGACGCCAGGCACCACAGAGAGCCTGTTGTTAGACTCGCGCAGGGCTGCATCCCAAATGGTCCCCTATTCCCAGGGCTCTGGTCAAAAGTAGTGCACTACAGGGAACAGGGTGCAATTTGGGATGCAAACCAGGGAGAGCTGGGGGCATAGCTGTGTGTGGCGGGAGCCTCTACATCTGGTTCTAGTTAGGAACTCTTTCAGTGGACTTGGGTTGCATTTCAAAACAAGCGGCCTGCGTGAACGCAGCAGACACACAGGAGCAGGGAGGAATGGCACATATAGGCACACACACAGGCACAAGAACACTCTCTTTTCTCCCTCTCTCTATCATCTCCACCCACTAACTAAATGGTCACATTCTGCGAGCAGTGTGAGCTACAGGGGAGGCAGAGAGGGGAGGCAGGGAAGAGAAGGGAGGCAGAAATGGCAGGCAGGAGGAGGAGGGGAGGTGGAAAAGGGGCCAAAAGCCGGCTCTTTGACTGACTTTCTCTCTCACAAAATGAATATTGAAAGATACATTTCTGTCCCCATGCATTTTGGATAAGAAAGTGTTCTCATCCATGCTTTGCCACCAAGTTTTACTCTAAGTTTGAAAATTGGCCTGAAATGTTAGTGCTGCTTTGTTACATAATGTCAATTCTGATTCCGAAAGCATCCATCTGGGCTCCAGTGTGTTCCAGTGTGTGTGTGTGTGTGTGTGTGTGTGTGTGTGTGTGTGTGTGTGTGTGTGTGTGTGCATACTTGTGTGTGTGTGTTGGTTCCTTTTGGCTTGGGTGCAAGTGTGTACAAGTGTGTGTGGGCAAGAGCCGGATGGAGAGAGTGGGAAGTAAAAGAAAGCACCATTCAGTTCCACAGTCAGTAACACACAGACAGAGAGCCATAGTGCTCCACCAGTACCGGCTGCAATGACACACTCATTGTTGAATCAATGCGGAGCCAGAAACAAACCCAAATCTTGGCCAAGCAAACAAGCACAAATGCCATAAACAATTATATAAATATCTGTGATCAAGCTGACTGCTTATTGGCCACACAGACACTCCATTCAGGCATTTCTCTACAGATGATTAGAGGTAGTAACAAAAGTATTCTGACCCCCCTGATGCATGCTTTACCCTGAGGTCAGAGTGCAGGGAAAGGCTAAGAGGGTGTTGTGAAAATAATCACGGTGCCTCACCAATTATTCTCAACATCTTAGCTATTTCATTCACCGTCGGCCAATCGCTGAGCCATTTTCAAGTTGTCAATCGGACCATTTACATTTTTACATTTTAGTCATTTAGCAGACGCTCTTATCCAGAGCGACTTACAGGAGCAATTAGGGTTAAGTGCCTTGCTAAGGGCACATCGACAGATTTTTCACCTAGTCGGCTCGGGGATTAGAACCAGCGACCTTTCGGTTACTGGCACAACGCTCTTAACCACTAAGCTACCTGCCGCCCATTGAGAAGGGTTTAGAGATTAGGCAATAACATGTAACCACACAAAGGAGAAGAGGGAATGGAGTAGACATGTGGAAAGGAAAAAAGCACTTGTTGACCGGACTGGAGGGAGGGGAGAGAGGGAGGGATGGAGGGGGAAGCCGCTGGATGGCTTGTTATTCTCCTACGAATTAGGCCTGTGTACACAGACAGCAGCAGTAGGCCAGGCTTGTCCTGTCTCTCCTCTGAGGATTGTGGACTCACAGGGCCCACCTCCTACCACTTTACTACTGGCTGGACACGATACACAGGCCAGGCACATAACCATCCTACTCAGGTAGAGGAGA
>JAGTTL010000771.1:0-26862 GCA_036851935.1 Coregonus suidteri
TAGCTAACATAGATCCCTCTTTTTTTTGAGTGGGTGTTGAGTAGGCTAAATAGTAGCTGCACGTTTGCTAATAAAGTGAAAAAAAAAAAATACCACACATATAGATCTCTTTCTACTTTTTCTCTTGCTTACCCTAAATTTTTTAAAGAAATTAATTTGTTCAAAGGTTCAAACTATTGTTTTTTTCTCTCTGCAGAGCTGTACTTATGCTTTCAGTAAAAATTATTTCTCTCCTTTGTTTGGGGGACGGGCGGCCCCTAAAAAATTCTCAGGGGGGGGGTTTTTTCTGATGATTTAGGGACCTACAAAATTTTAAAAAAAAAGTTGTCAGCAAAAATGAAGCGGGGGCAGCATATAAGCAACCCCAAAAAGCATTTTTTGATGATCTCAAAAGTTTTGGCTTACCGGGGTTGGGGGACCCCTCAGTTTATCTTTGCCTCGAAAACTAACTCAAAACCCCGAAAAAAATTTCCCAAACTGGTTTACCCGGCTGGGGAGTGGCGGTTTGCTAAGCGTAGTAAAAAATTTTTGTTAAGTAAAATATGGAAATTTTGATTGTTTGGGGAAAAGTTGTGCTAAATTTTTTGGGTAGGAGGGTTATAAGTTCTGTTCCTTCCAAAAACAAGGAAAAAAAGGGTCCTATTTGTCCCCTTGTAGTTTCATTTCTCCAGAAACTTGTGTTTATCAACACTAACCCATTTTTGTGCGGGGGAAAGCTACCCGTACCCTCTCCAGTTGAGGGGAAACGCTATCCTGTGGGTTTTACAGCATGTTTAATTTTCCTGAAAGAGGTGCATGTCCGTAACACCAGCGCTGCCAAGGGCTGTCTGCCGGCCCCCTTCAGGGGAAAGAGTAAGAGGGGGTAGCAGAAGATGCTTTAGCTACTCGCGCCTGGTACCCGGGTTTTTTCGTCGTAAAAATTTTTTGGAAAACCCTGGGGTTGGGACCCCCCCCTTTAGTAGAAACCTGTTGAATTATTAAAAATTGGGGTCGGAGGTCCAAATGTTTCAAAAAAATTTATTTGATTTTTCCCCGAAAAAAAGTAATTTTTTCAAAGAGACAATCGATTTCACTAAAACGCTATACCCATCTTGAAGTAGTAGGAATTGATTGAGAGGCTACCCCCTCTTTTCTTTGTTACGTTCATGGTTTGTTACGTAGACGAAAGCGCGTAAGTGCAAGCCCCCAGAAACCATAGAGTGTATTGAAAAACTCTATATTTTTAAAAAAAAAGATTTTTCAGGGGGGTCATGACAGACTTTTGGGCGATTTTCAACTGAGAAAAAGCCAAAAGGGGGGGGGGGGGGGATTTGAAGCACGACTTTTGCCCGATTTGGGCATTTGTGGCCTGTGGGAGTCAGGCTAGATTTTCAACATGAAACTATGTTGCCGTGATATAATTGATAAAAAAAAAATCCCTTTTCCTTTCCCCTTTGGCAGTGCGTCCCCCAACCCCCCTATTGAACACACCGCCCTGTGGGTGGCAACATGTTATTTAATGCTGCAAGAGCCCAAATAGTTGCGAGGACGTCATCGGAATTTTCAGGAGTTACACATGGGATAAAAAAAAAACATTACAGTCAATAAACACAATAGAAAATCATATACAGTGTGTGCAAATTGTAGTAAGTTATGGATGGGTAAGGCAATAAATAGCCATAGTGCAAAATAATTACAATGTAGTATTACACTGGAGTGATAATGTGCAAGAAGAAGATGGGCAAATAGAGATACTGGGGCTGCCAATGAGCAAAAATAAATAAAAACAATATGGGGATGAAGATAGTGGGGTGGGCTAATACAGATGGGCTGGTAAGGTGCAGGATCGGTAGCTGCTCTGACAACTGATGCTTAAAGTTAGTGGAGGGAGATAAAGAGGCTCCAGCTTCAGAGATTCCTTTGCAATTCGTTACAGTCAATTAGCAGCACGTGAGATACTGGAAGGAAATGGCCGCCAAAGGAAAGTCGTTGGCTTTGGGGGATGACCCAGTGAGACTATACCTGATGGAGCGCAGTACTTACGGTGTGGTGCTGCTATGGTGACCAAAATGAGCTAAGATAAGGCAGGGATTGGCCTAGCATGTGATTTAAAGATGGAACTGGACGCCAGTGGGTTTGGCGACGAACGAATATGTAGTGAGGGCCAAGCCAACGAAGATCGCAGAGCTCGTACAGCCTCACCGATGGTCTGGTTAGTATATGCGGGGATTGGTGACAAACCGGATTGGACTGAATAATTAAATCCACATCCAATTTGCTCGAGTAGAGTGTTGGAGGCTATTCTGTAAATGGACATCAGCTTATTAAATCAAGGCATCAGTAGGATTTCGGATTTAGTCAGGTTTACGAGGGGGCATGTTTTTGTGCCAGCATGACGTGTAAGGAGGCTTTGTTTGCGAAATAGGAAGCCAATTATAGATTGAACTTTGGAATTGGAGGTATGCTTAATGGGAGTCTGGAAGGAGAGTTAACGGTCTAAACAGGGGACACCTCGCGTATTCTAAAGTCAGGGACCCGCCGGAGAGTAGTACGATTCTATAGCCGGGCAGGCGGGTGTGCAAAGCAGCGTTCGCATTGCAAAGGCAAGAGCATGCCAATTAGTTTTTACGAGAGTTAAGAGTATGCCAGTGCGTAGGCTACCGGAAGGACTTGTGTTGTTAGCGCACATGGATCCGAAAAGCCTTGGCCACGAGGTGAGAAGACGGACTGGCTCTGCACCCAGTAATGTCATTCTATCGATCGTCGAGTTATAAATAAACGTCTATTAGGCAAACCTCAGCGTGGCGGAGGTGCCAAACATTGACCAGCTCGGAAAAACCAGGTTTGGCATAGTGGAGAAGGGACGGTGGGATTCCGAGAATGGGACGGTGATACTGTTTAACTTGGACCTTTCAAATAGCTATTCGAAAGCGCCAGTGCAGGATGGATATAGGTCTTGTAACCAGTTTTGATCCAGTGTGTTCACCCTAATTTGAAGAGGGGGGATGGACTGCGGGCACAGGGCTTTTACAAATCTCTGGGGATCTCAATATGATACGACAGAGAGGTTTGCAATCAAGGTGCAGTATAATAGGTAGGCTTGCTTTACAAATTTCGGTGCGCTAAAATTTTTAGGAAAACAATAAAAACGGTTCCGGAGCTATCCTAGCCAGCTGAATTTTGCTAAGGGAGTCCAGATTTTTGCAAGCTCCTCAGAAACAATCAGCCTTCATCTGAAAGTTGGCGTGAAAGAGAAGAGCGGGAAGGGGGGGCACCCTTAGGGGCAAGTTGCCCAAGTGGGGAGGAGAGGGGAAGGGGGTGGGTGGGCGAGCAGGGGGGCACGTATGGTGGTGGCCGGCGGTCAGAGGTAGCCAAGGTTGGAAAAGCATGGCAAGCAGCCATAGACAAAATGTTTATTGGAAATCACTCGATTTAAGTTACGTAGGACACAGTGTTTTCTAGCTATAGTGCACCATCAGTGCAAGTGATCAAGCTGGGGAGGAGGTGCTGACTAGTTCTCCATGGACTGTTACAGTGTCCCCAACCTTTTTTGTGAGTTAAGTGCATACAGGGATGCCAAAATTTAGCTGTTTGAAAAAGCTAGCCTTTGCTATCCACCATGATTGTGTATCATCTGGTTCTGACATGCCAGAAAAGTTTGCATATCGGCGATGGGAGCTGTTTCGATGCAATGCAGTACGCAACAGGCGATGTTTTGTGTTGATGGTCAAGGGCAACCAGTCAAGTTCTGGGGAGTGAAACCAAGGAGGGCTATTATCTGTTCTTAGTTCTTGATTTCTTTGTGCACGGAGGGCATGGTTATATAAAGATGGAGAGAAAAGAGAGACAAAGCAACTTTTTAAGGAAGAACCAGGGCATCCCTCTACTGACGGAATGAGGTACAATACCATCCAGGATACCCAGGGGCCAGGTCAATTAGGAAAGCCATGCACTCGGATGAAGTGTTTTGAGGAGAGACGTTTTGATAGTGATGAGGGGTGGTCGTTTCGGATCAGCGGGACACATTACGGACGCAGGCAACGTGACGTGCAGTGATCTATCTAGAGCTTTCACTGGTTTGACAGACAAGCAGACGGCTGTATTCTAGAGGTGTAACTTACGTCAGGATGCATACATAATAATGAGGGTGCCCCATGTTTACCGATTGTATTGTCGGCAACGGATTGGTAGGGGTCCTTTGATAATTTGTGTGCGAGAGCGCATTCTAGTGTTAGATCTGTAGGAGCTCGGAACCGTGTGATTGAGTGTTAAGCATAATCCGACAGTTTAGCGTCACCACGCAGTTACGAATCTCTGAGAGATAGAGGGGGGGCAATCACATTCAACCTTATGCGTCGTTCCAGGGACGCTAGCCGGGGGATGGAGGGGACGGTCATGTAGCAGAGTGGCAATTCTAAGTGACTACGACCTTATGTATGCCATCTGAGAGAGGTGGAATGTTTCGAAGTAAGAAGCTCCAAATGTTTGAGGGCACAGGACATCTGAGACAGTATGAATACCAGTAGGATTGCAACTCACGCCCCCTTTAGGCAATTCTATCATAAAAACGGACAAAATGTGCAGTAGTATGGGATGAGAATATGTCAGAGTTTTTGGTGGTGTCTTCATAAGCCAGGCATTCCAGGACATCTGTATAGAAACATCAAGGTAGTGGCGGGTGTCAGTTGCTAACGCAGCAGTCGAGTAAAAATATCAAACTGTAACTTAGGGAGAGGCTTCTGATGTTGTAACATGCAAAAAAAACATAAGGCACGGCTTATTAACGGTCTCCAGAAAGTCAAACAAATGATATCGGCGGCCTGGGGAGTAGGTGATAACGGGAGAGCTACGAGGCCTCGGGTTAACCTTGCAACATCAAACAAGAGGAGGAGTAGAATAAGGGTTACGGGTCTAAAGGCTTTCAGAACATGGGTATTCTAGTGCGTTGGGGATACAGAGAATAAAAAGGGACCCAGATTCCGGGAGTTGATAGAAATAGATTCAGGGTCATTATGTTACAGACAACGGATATGGAAGGAGGACGAGTTACACGTGGAGGTAACCTAAGCGCTTGCGGTAACGATGAAAGAGATGGATTGCGCACCGATGGAGACACGGTCTCCGCGCGCTGTACTGAGGAGAAGGTGGGACAAAGGAGCTCTCTGACGGCTGGTTGAAGCGGGCGACAGGTGAAACATCTGGGGGCTCTACAGTGAAATTGTATTCAGTGAAGAACTAAACGGAAAAAGCAATAGGACAAGGCCTATTTAGACATGGGAGAGAAAGCAATAAAGCAATTCAAAGGTCGTTTATTCGATGACGAGCTTACAGGACTACGAACAATGAAGGATGTAAAATATCTATGGAAGGCAGGCGTGATAACAAAAAATTATATCAAGCATACCTAGTTTTGTATTGACAGTCAATGTACCCAGACGAGAGGACGGAAACTGCAGCTGCTCCCTCCGGCTTACAACCTGGCTGCTACCCTAACAAATGCTGTTGAGCGCTTACTGTCGAACCTTCATTGCAAAACAGTGTGTTTAATCCATTATGATTGGCTGAACGATAGAAATATATTTCAGTATATAGTTTTCATACTTTTTTGTGATATTATAACATTTTATAACCTTTTCTGAAATTACAACTGAAGAGGATGGACCTCCCCCTCTCAGGAGCCTCCACTGACTTAGAAAAGAAGGTTAATGAAAACATCTACACAACTTGCTACTAAGTTCAGATATACATTCACTATACAGTGCCTTCAGGGAAAGTATTCACACTCCTTGGATCACTATTTTCCACATTATTGTTGTTACAGCCTGAACTTTAAATACATTAATGAGAGATTTTTGTCACTGGCCATACACACAAATACCCCATAATGTCAAAAGTGGAATTACGTTTTTAGAAAATGTTTTCCAATTAATTAAAATGAAAAGCTGAAATGTCTTGAGTCAAATAAATAACTATTCAACCCCCTTCGTTATGCGGAAGTCTCAAATACCACTGAACACAAAAGAGAAATTGTCTGCGATGTGCTTTTCTAAGATTCTACTGAGTTCACAGTTCACATAAGGAAATAAGTCAATTGAAACTAATTTCATTAGGCCCTAATCTAGGGAGTTTCACATGACTGGGGAATACAGATATGCATCTTGTTGGCAAAAGATACCTTTAAAAAAAAAGTAGGGGCCGTGGACAGAAGAAGAAAACCCAAGTTCAGTTATCTGGGTGTGACCACCATTGCTCATGCAGCTGCGACAACATCTCCTTCGCATTAGCTGTTGATCAGGTGTTGATTGTTGGCCTGTGTAATGTTGTCCCAGTCCCTCCTTCAATGGGCTTTGCAAAGTTGTGGGGATATTGTGGCGGGAACTGGAACACGTGTCGTACATCGATCCGATCCAGAGCATCACTAAATATGCTCAAAATGGTAACACTTTTGAGGTGAGTATTGCAGGCCAATGGACGAAACTGGGATATTTTCAGCTTCCAGGAATTGGGTCAGTCCTTGCGGGACATGGGGCTGTGGCATATATCATGCTGAAAACATGGAGGTGATGGCTGCCGAATGAATGTCAAGACAATGGGCACCAGGAAAATTCCTAGCCACTGTATCTCTGTGCATTACAAAAATTGCAAATCGATAAAATGCAAGGTGTGTTTGTTGTCCGTAGCTTATGCTGCCCTATACCCACTACACCCAACCGCCACCATGGGGCACCTGGTCGACAACGTTGACTATCAAACAAAAAACTGCATTCGCCTCACATCGATGCCAAACGTCTGCCATACATGCCCAGTACAGTTGACAAACTGCGGATTGATCCGTGAAGAGCACACTTCTCCATGCGTGCCAGTGGCCATCGAAGGTACGCATCCCGAAGTCAGTTGACAAACAGCCAAACTGCAATAAGGTCAACGACCCTGGTGAGGATGAGGGAGGCACGCAGATGAGCTTCCCTGAGATTGTTTTCTGACAGTTTGTGCAGAAATCTCGGTCCTTGCCTTAGGTTGCAAACCAACAGGTCTAATAGCTGTCCTGGGTGGCTTGTCTCAGATGATCCAGAACGTGGATAGAAGCGGGATTGTGGAAGGTCCTGGGCTGGCGCCTGATTACATGATGGGTATGCGGTTGTTAGACCGTCCGGTTGGAATGTACGTACTACAAATTCTCTAAACGAACGTTTGGAAGGGCAGCCTTATTGGTCTAGAGATAATGAACTTTTCAGTTTCTCTAGACAAAAGCTTCCTGGTTGGACAGTTCTGCAGTCAGCATGCCAAATCGACACGCTTCCCTCAACTTGAGGGACATCTGTGGCATTGTGATTTGTGACAACAAACTGCACAATTTTAAAGTGGCCCTTTATTGTCCTCAGCAACAAGGGTTGCACGTGTGGAATGAGCTCGATGCAGCGTACACAGAAAGTGGGCGCGCGTTGGAAGCCAAGGACATGTAGGCACGCGTCTTACGTCTACCTATCGCATCCTGAGTAGTGGACCAAATTTATCTATTTAACTTTGCAAAAACTGCATACATCGCGGTGTGCCCAGGCGTCTGAAGAGACCCATAAAACAAACTCAGTTCAAGTTTAATAAATTTTTTAATTCTTAATGGACATAAACACTGACCAAAAAACAGAAGGTTCCTGCAGAAGCAGGGCGCAACCAAGCCTGCCAACTTCTCCCGACTCACCCCCGCAGCGACCGAACGCTCCCAATCGCCCGGCCACACGGAAACACCTTGACTGTGGAGATGCTACAATCCAGTGATAGGGCGTGGGGGCACCCTCAAAGCCGACATCTTCGGAAAGGGAAAAAATTGAACTGTCTCTCTACCAACCTCAGGTCACAGAGCTAGCAAACGATGTCAAAGACGAGCTAAAAAATTCGATCGATAGAGTATTACACAGAATAAGCTCGACGGCACAGGGTAGAGCGACTTGACTTCATATAGGATTTGGAGGCGATAAGGGGCCTAAAGACCACATGGCACTCGCATTAGCGATGCTAGAGGCTAACTAACGTCGTGCTCATGACATTGACACTAGAGGTGGCATTCCATCTATAATAGATGCGAAGATAAAGATATGGAAAAGTAGACTGCGGAGGAACAACATTCGTTCTACTACTGGAATACGGAGGGAAGTGGAGGCCCAAGACCTCACAGACAGTTACATGGGACCAGCTAACTTCAGGAGCTGCTCGGGCTAGATGGAGAAAGCCACCTGCTAGAGACCGGGCTCAAACGCACTCTGCGTAGACCGAACCCAGGGATGATGAGAAACCCCAAGGACTAATTTTGTCATCAGCGTGCATTTCTTCACGTCCGCAACGACATAACTGAGAAAAGATCCGGGAGAAGCATACCCTCTTCTACATAAGGGTAAAAGGAGTATTCGATAGTATTGCGGGACTACACAAACAGCTAGTGGCTAAAGAGGCGGCTAGCATTTGGAAGCTGTGAAACGCCAAACTACACACACCTGCATTTACCTGGGCTGTGAAGGTTCGGACCTCAACTACTACCTGCCTGTGTTTGAGACCTGACTTTAACGGGGACGGCGCCACTGCCATCAGATATTCGAGAACAGAGAACCGGCTTATAGCGGCAGAATCTCATCAACAAGAACGTGAAAGCGGGATGTTGTGACCGCATGGTTTGGAAAATAAATGGATTGGCTAGTGGTAATTTCCTAGCAGGCTAGTTAGCAGCCGATATGGGGTGACTAACCGAAGACATCTCTGCTGGGTTCATCGACCATATGAATGTCATTTTCTCTTCTTTATTCTCCTTATTATTCACAGCCCAGGTTTGCCGCCTCTAGGAAAAAATGCACAAATATATGGGGGTTATGCACGTGGCGTTTTCAAGTCTGATATTTACCATCTGCGTCGAGGTTTTAAACCCTCTCTTAATCGAGGATAGATTTTCTTTAGACTCTATTGGTGGACACAGCTCTATCTATGTTCGGGCTTATTCACTTATACTCTAAGTTAAACATGGTCCACTAATCTTAGGTAGCACCAGAGTAAGAGTTATCATGCTTAGCTCTAAACTTTCTTAGTATTCAAGGGGTGCTTGCATCCAATCTCAATTTTGGGGAGATGCTTCGGCCAAGAGGCGGGTGTGCAGGAAAAGTGTTGTTCACGTCTCTCTTTGTATATATGAGGAGTATGTATATGGTTTTCTCTGTGCCTTCTTCGGCTAGTCTGTTTGTTCTTCTGTACATGATTTGACACGCGTTTATTAGGATCAAAAACTAAGATCTTCTAGTCGTACATTGTACCTTGTCCTTTACACCCTCCTCTCTCTCTCTAAAAAGGATATGACCCACGCCTAAGCTAGTAGCCCATACTGCTGGATGGAATGGCTTTAATAATTTATTACTTGGAACTGCAGGGGCCATAAATAACCCAGTTAAACGTTAGTAAGGTGCTACCACTCAGCTTCATTCAATTTAGAAAAGCCCAAATCCAATCTTTCCCTCCCCAGAAAACTCATCCTGAAGGATATCACAAACACTCAAGTCTTAGGTGCAGATGGAGACGTTGGGTCATGGGGCTGTTCCATCCTCACATATTCAGAGTACTAAGGGCGAGAGGGAGGGGTGCTATTTTATTTTTTACTTCACAGATCGGTGACCGTTTACATGTTTCTAAGCGATGGATCGCCAGATCCCCATGGTAGATATATACCTTGTCAGTTGGGTAGGATGCTCAAGATACAAAGGTTATTCTTGTTAAGTATCTAGCGCTCATAATTGGGGGAATCATGGTGTGATTTTTCAACTCGGTTTCACTGGAATCTCCTCTAACACTCCCAGAGTGTAGGCCACACATATGTTTGATTTTAGGCAGTGGACTTTGAACTGTTGTATAGACCCACAATTGGATCGATCTACCCTACGAAACCTACCACAACCCTAAACAAAACATCAGCTAGAGTTGTCTCAGCAAACTTTAATGTCTGAAGATTGGCAGTCTCCAGATTACTTGGAGACTGGGCTAATCCAGATGGGAAAGCATACCTCTTTTGATTCTCATCCGGTGCACCAAACTTTTACGCGCATCATAGACTAACTTCTTGTTTGATGGACCGGCTCCCTCCTCCACTCCAATTAAACTTCATGTTGCATATAAACCAAATTAGTTGTCATCTGACCACGCATCCTGTTACTATGGAAGTAGCTGTTCAAAATGTTGACAAGCAGCCGACCGCTCTTGGAGGACGGACTAAAAAACTCAACTGGCTCAGTTAATGAAATCACTTGTCAATTTTGTTTTGAGTCAACAGCGACTCTTTTTCATGGATTACAAATAGAACTCCCACACAACATCTCTGCCGCTACTCTCGGCGGGGAAACTTTGAAAAAGCTTATATCAGAGAGTGAAATTATCTCCTACCACAGCACATGAGAACACAAATTGAAAAAGGAAATAGGGTTATCTATGCTAACCACGCTAAGTATTGTGCCCAATAGATAGACATTTATGCGTTTCACCAATCCCCGGAGTATCTTATTAAGGACACGCGTTAAACTACTGCAAAGCAGAATTTGACAACACTAGTAATCAGACCAGGTTACTGAAATGCTTGTCAAGAGCAGGAGCACTTAATAATGAACAACGGAGAGAAAGCCAGTAAATTATTAGCTCACAAGTTACGTCCAACAATCAATCATCATCTCAGATTACAAACAAATTTCGTTACATCACATGGGAAGGTATTCTAGTAGATCCCTCCGGGGGAAATCACACAATGGAGGCAGTTCAAGAGATTTTACCTAGTCTTCCTCATACTACCTCTTAGAAAAAGTAAAGCGGGGATACAACATGGTAACTTGGGATAACTTCTGTCAACTCACTATCGTTGCCTTCGGCTCGGAACGGGACGTGGTATAACAAAAATTAGATGCAAGACCCGATCACTGTTGAAGAACCTGTGTCTAACGCTGTCAAAATCCCCTCAATTGGGAGAGAGCCAGGGCCTGATGGCTACCCGACAGAGTTATACAAAAAGTTTATCACCAAAAAATAGCCCCTATCTCTAATTGATAAGGTACAATGATGCATTTGTAAATGGTGCTCTCCCAATTTCCTCTCACCTCAAGCAAACCATTTGTGTTTATTCTTAAAAAAAACAAAACATATAGGGGGGGGGGGGGGGGCGGCGGGGGGGGAAAAAAAAACCTTCTTGACTGTATGTCATTATTACAGTCCAATGTAGACTTGCTAAATGTGGGACTATAAAATTCTAGCCAAAATCTGGCAACCGGGCTAAAGAAACAGTCCTCTCATCAATTATCTCTCAGGAATTCAAACAGGATTTATAAAAAATAGACACGCATTCTTCAATCTCCGAAGGATAGATGATGTTAATAATTATATACAATCCTTGCTGTCGACAATAACTCTGAAAGCATTATATCCCTGGACTGCGGGAGGAAAGCGTTTGATTAATCGGGTGGAAATCGGATAATACCTTTTTTACACATCTAAAATAAATTTGGCTTGGCTCCAAATTCATGACCTGTGGTCTTAAAACTTATTGTACTCCATCCCCTAAAGCCTCTGGTCAGGACTAATAACACTCAATCATGATCGCTTCCCTTTGCATAAGATCGGACACGTCCAGGAGGTGCCATTTATAGTCCCTTAATGTTTTGCCATCGCCATCAGAGCCACTTGCCAATAAGCACTTCGCTCCAACCCCCTCATCAAAAGGGCATAGTAAAGATACGGGCCACGACATACAAACAGTCAGGCTATATGCAGATGATCGTTAGGAAGATACACATTCCAAATCATTTCTGTCTCTGTCACCTGCTGACCACTGCCACTTTCAGCAATCCTTCGGTTCACATAATCAGGCGCTATATAAAAACTCAAAAATCTCAGTATAAAAGTGAAATTGATAGCCACGTAACATGGCTGACAAAAAAATACCCCTTTACATAAAAACTTCGCCATTTAAAAATAGCTCACAGCTAGTTATTACTTATCGGGCACCGAGCTCACATGTCAACAATTCAGGTTTGAAAAACTTTTCCAAGCCAACTATGCTCCTCTCTCTAACACGTACTAAGGACGATTTGGAAATCGGTGGTCGATCTGCTACACCTCTCCTAGAGTTGCATAGATATTAACTCTATTAAAAACGAATACTCTCCCTAAAATTATATTATACCTTCTTATCAAGTTGCCTTTCAAATATATTCTACCCCAATACATTTTTCAAAAGTATCTGCGAGCCTAATTAGTACACCGTTTATATGGCGACAAAAAGCCTCATAGGCATAGCGAAAAACAGCTCTTGCAGAGCTCCAAAACCAGACGGCGGTCTTAGCTCTGTAGACCAAGATTTCAGATACTAATGTATTGGCCAGACTAAACCGCTAGGATTCATCAGAGTGACTGTTTGGCAGAGCAGACATTAATATTTCCCAACCCCCGAACTTGTGCTGGAAGATGGACGGCTGCCTAGTCTACACCGGCATCACTGTCTTTTCCTCGCCTCAATCCCTATATTAACAGGCCATACTCCTCCTTCACCAATAATACACCCTGTATCAAACCAAACATTGAAGATCTGGAATCATTTTAGGAGCCACTTTGGGTCTCAAAACAACCTCTTCCTTGGGTCTCGTCAGCCTCCCACCAGCTTTTCCCCATTCTATAATTGGAGTGTTGCTTTATCACACATGGTGCTAATCGCCGGTATCACAAAGAGATTCAGAAGAGTCTGTGATCACTAACAAATAACATTTAGTACGTTTCAACAACTATCAGCTCAAATTTGAGTCTCCCCAGACATCATTTTTTTAGGTCTTACAAAGTCCGGAGTTACATCCGCAGCATTAGATCCAGGATTCCCCAAACCTTTCTAGTGGAACCAGTCAATCAACACATTTCTACCCCACTTCCTCAATCAGGAAAGGCACATTGTCAATAATTCTATAGTCAAATTTGTCTCAGCTACAAGCCATCTTCATTAAACAATATCAAACTTCCTCTTGGGAGGAGGAACTGGGTGTTGAGAAATATCTGATCTTGAACTATGGGAAAGGGGCACTCAAAAAGTCGGTACACGTACATAGCTCTTCTATTAGTGCGCTCTGACACGGGGCCTCATCCAATGCAAACTTCAATTCATAAGGGGCCCACTGGACCAAGCAAGACTATCAAAAATTTTACAAGGATGTGAACCCTAAATTGTGTTTCGATGTGGTAACAAGTCCCCCTGCTAATCAATGTGCGCCTATGTTTTGGTGCTGCCCATCTCTTGTGGTTTCTGGAAAGACATCTTTAACACACTCTCAGGAATTAAGCGGCACACAGATCGAGCCAGGACCCTCTCATTGCATTATTTGGAGTTTCCTTACCCACAATACAATTGACCAAAATGAATAAGGATGTAATTGCCTTTGTCACGTTGTTAGCGAGACGATTAAGTTTTACTTGGGAGATGGAAATCCTCTGCAGCCCCTTCTCATGCTCTTTTGGATTAAATCTAGTTTGAATTGCATAAAGTTGGAGAAAATAAAGCAGACACTCAATGGGTCTGTAGACAAATTTTATGCAAAGTGGGCTCCCTTCTTTCTTATGTTAAAAGAATACATTTCCCTGCAGTTCTCAGAGGGACTTGGTATATTATATATTGGTGGAACTAGGAAGCCTGGTATGTGCATATACGACATCTCTCGGATTGTTAAGGACGGTTAATAACTGTGCTAGCTGGACCTATAACAACTGGATCAAAACAGATGATTTCCTTTTATTTTTTTTTTATTATTTTTATTATTATATATTATTTTTATTTTTATATTTTTTGGTGTTCTATCTTATTTATGTACTTAATGTCTATTTTTCTTCATGTTCTGTCTCTCCATGTTTTGTTTTTACTGTATCAGTTGTCTTCAAATATGTTGTTCCATATTCAGACACCAACAATAATTTCAAGTGCAATTATTTACTAAATGCTGGTACGGAAATTCAATAAACAAAGTATATAAAAAAGAAAAAAAAAAAAAAAATGCATGTCAAGAAGCTGATTAAAACAGCCAACCTGTCAGTTGGATTGATTATCTTTGCAAATGAGGGAAATGCTCACTAACAGGGATGTAAACTAATTTGTGTATCAACATGTTTAGAAGAAATAAGCTTTTTGTGTGGAGAATGGAAAATGTGCTGGGATCTTTTATTTCAGCTCATAAAAAAAAACATGCGGACCAAAAAACTTTACGTGGGACCAGAGTGTTTGTGTCTCAGGTGAAGAGGGTGGATCTGCTCTCCATCACCTAGGACTTGACATAGATTAAATAGATTAATTAAATCTCACATTGTTGTATCATTTTTTTGCTCAATCTTGCATGCTTTCTCATACATCTTGTAACTGTATATGCATTAGTATTATGCATTTCGTAAATCAGGTCCTTTCTTGAGTTGGGCTCTCTGGGATGGAACAAACGTGAGCATCTGATTTTATGGTTTGATTGTGGAAGGACAGGGGTTGAGTGTTGTTAGAGTGTGCGTGGAGGTGTTTAATACACCCCCAACACTGTTGCAAGAGGGTAAGGATGCTTAGGTGACGTTAGGAGAATATAGGCATGAACCACAATAATTTATATCTGCTAAAAATAAATAATTGCTTTGTCAAAAAATGTAATGTAATACAATGGCGCAATCCGGGTTATAGGTTAATTAAAAATCCTCCACATGAACTGCTGACATTAGTAGAGCGCATATTAAAATTGATATGCTGGGAAAATAGATATGCAAGATATTTGAATAGATATATATTTTTTTAATAGATATATAGAGTTCCTAAAGTGACCGAATGGAAGTTTACAGGTTACACCTTACGCCCAAATACATTTAAAGGGCAGTTTTTTCACAATTCCCTGACATTTAATCCTAGTAAAACATTCCCTGTCTTAGGTCAGTTAGGGATCACCACTTTATTTTAAGAATGGAAAATGTCGAATAATAGTAGAGAGAATGATTTATTCAGCTTTTATTTCTTCTCAATCACAATTCCCCGTGGGTCAGAAGTTTTACATACACTCCAAATTAGTATTTGGTAGCATTGCCTTTAAATTGTTTAACTTGAGTCAAAAGGTTTGCAGGTAGCCTCCCCACAAGCGTCCCACAATAATGGTTTGGGTGGAAATTTTGGCCAATTCCTCGTGACAGAGCTGGTGTAAACTGAAAGTCAGGTTTTGTAGGCCTTCTTGCTCGCACACGCTTTTTTTCAGTTCTGCCCACCAATGTTCTATATGATTGAGGTCAGGGCTTTGTGATGGCCACTCCAATACCTTGACTTTGTTGTCCTTAAGCCATTTTGCCACAACTTTGGAAGTATGCTTGGGGTCATAGTCCATTTGGAAGATCCATTTGCGACCAAGCTTTAACGTCATGACTGATGTCTTGAGATGTTGCTTCAATATATTCCACATTAATTTTCCTTCCTCATGATGCCATCTATTTTGTGAAGTGCACCAGTCCCCCTCCTGCAGCAAAGAGGACCCGCCACAGCAGGGATGCGTGCCATGCTTCACGGTTTGCGATGGTGTTCTTCGGCTTGTGCAAGCATTCCCCTTTTCATCCCTCCAAACATAATGATGGTCATTATGGCCAAACAATTCTATTTTTTGTTTCATCAGACAGAGGACAGGTTCTCCAAAAAGTACGATCTTTGTCCCCATGTGCAGTTGCAAAACCGTAGTCTGTGGCTTTTTTATGGCAGTTTGGGAGCATTAGCTTCTTCCCTTGCTGAGCGGCCTCTTCAGGTTATGTCGATATAGGACTCATTTTACTGTGGATATAGATACTTTTGTACCTGCTTTCCTCCAGCATCTTCACAAGGTTCTTTGCTGTTGTTCTGGGATTGATTTGGCACTTTTTTCGCACCAAAGTACGTTCATCTCTCTAGAGACAGAACGTGTCCTCCTTCCTGAGTTATAATCAAGGCTTAATGACGGCTGCGTGGGTCCCATGGTGGGAGATTATAATACCATTTTTAAATAGCTCAATGGGGACCGTAAAGGAAATCACACTACAAACAATCCCCCCTCATGCTCTTAAGGAAATCAATGAATGTCATGGAACATTAGGACTAGTAGATATATGGAGGCTTTTAGATATCCTGATCTAGTGAGATATACAAGGCGGAGAAAGGCGGAGACTCAATCAAGCTGGTCGTCTTGACTTGCTTTCTTATGTCTTTTCTCGTTGCCACCAAAAGTTTAACAAGTGTTGATAGGGGAACAGAATTTCTAGGTCCGGTCCATCATATAATTTGGCATATACATTACTTCTTATTGGAATCCACGATGGCGAGCAGGATATTGGAAATGTAATCAAAGCCTATTGGATGATAACTTGTTTTTAACTAGGACTTTAGAGGAATTGATAACAGATTTTTTCCGACATAACATAGGTACAGCAAATCCCCTTATTGTATGGGACACCTTTAAATGTGCCTTTAGAGGCATGCATCAATATCAGTACTCATCTCGAAAACAAGCAAAGCAATTTAGGTCAAAGAGTCATACCAAAAAAAGAGCTAACAAAAGGAAATAGAAAGGTTCTAACAGAACAGATATTATAGCAATAAAAACTGTAAAACATAGAGGACTCAGAATAAATTAGAGGAAAAACAAAAAGAAATGGAGAAACTTATTCAAGAAAGATTGTGTACATATTATATAAAAATAAAGCAAACTGCGATGGAATATGGGGGAAAATGCACCAAATTATTTTTAAATATTCAGCATAGGAATGCTACAAAAAGAACTCTGAAACTGTTACAAAACTCAACCATGTTACCAAAAATTTTTGACGGAGTACTTAAAGAAAAAACAAAATGATTCACCAAAATGATAAAAAAAAGAAGGAAAAAAAGGAGGAAACAAAGTACTTAAAAGCATATGTTTTCGTTTCAGTCACTTCCATCTCCTCTAACTGAAGCTAATTGTAGAGATTTCTTTTCTATTGATAATATAAAATTAACAGCCATACAGAAAGACTCATCCATGTGAAGGTGAAATTACATTAAATATTTTAAGTCCAGGAAAAACTTCCAGGGTTGGATGGCATACCAGTCGAGGTATACCAAACCTTTTTTTGATATACTCAGAGGACCGTTGTTAACATGGTTTAACCACCCCCTATGTAAATGGTAGATTATCAGGACACTCAAGGAAGAAGGTCTGAATTTAATTATTACTGAAACAGGATTCAAGTGGAAAATACAAAGATCCAGTTCCATAAAAAATATTGGAGGGCCCTTACACTTCAGTGTTTTGTGATGCAAAAAATTCTAGCAAAATGTATAGCTCATAGAAATTAAAAAGGTAATTGTCGGACATTATTCATTCTAATCAGACAGGTTTTTTACATGGAAAGATAATTGGAGTAATATAGGCAAGTACTGGAAACAATAGGACACTATAGAAATATCTGGGGAAACCAGGGCCTGCTATTCATCAGCAGGACTTCGAAAAGGCATTTGATAAGTACTGACTGGGGTTGATATATAAATGCCTGGAGCATTTCAATTTTGGAAGAATCTCTTAAAATTGAGTTAAAATCATGTATAGTAACCCTAGGTGTAAAAATAGTAAATAATGGCTATTTCTCAGAGAGGTTTTAAAACTGCCGAGGAGTGAAACAAGGTGTCCACTATCGGCATATCTATTTTATTATGGTCCATCGAGATGTTAGCTATTAAAAATCAGATCCAACAAGATAATATCAAAGGATTAGAACTGACCAGGCTTACAAAAACAAGCGTGTGTCATTGTAACCCGCTGATGATTCATGTTTTTGTATTAAATCCACAAAATAGAATTCCCTCCACAACCTCATAGAGGATCTAGATACGTGGGGTGAAAAAATAGTATGGGAAAAAAAGTAAAAAGTATTTAGTCAGCCACCAATTGTGCAAGTTCTCCCAACTTAAAACGATGAGAGAGGCCTGGAATTTCATCATAGGTTACACGTCAACTATGACAGACAAAATGAGGAAAAAAAATTCCAGAAAAATCACATTGTAGAATTTTTTATGAATTTATTTGCAAATTATGGGGTGGAAAAAAAGTATTTGGTCAATAACAAAAGTTTCTCAATACTTTGTTTATATACCCTTTGTTGGCAATGACACAGTGTCAAACGTTTTCTGTAAGTCTTCACAAAGGTTTTCACACACTGTTGCTGGTATTTTGGCCCATTCCTCCATGCAGATCTCCTCTAGAGCAGTGATGTTTTTGGGCCTGTCGCTGGGCAACACGGACTTTCAACTCCTCCAAAGATTTCTATGGGGGTTGAGATCTGAGAGACTGGCTAGGCCACTCCAGGACCTTGAAATGCTTCTTACGAAGCCACTCCTTCGTTGCCACGGGGCGGTGGTGTGTTGGATCATTGTTCATGCTGAAAGACCCAGCCAACGGTTCATCTTCAAATTGCCCTTGCTGAGGGGGAAGGAGGTTTTTTTCACTCAAAAACATCTCACGATACATGGCCCCATTCATGTGGTCCTCTGTAACCTCAGCTGGTTAGAGCACGGCGCTTGTAACGCCAAGGTAGGTGGGTTCGATCCCCGGGAACCATACCATACACAAAAAAAATGTATGCACGCATGACGGTAAGTCGCTTTTGGATAAAAGCGTCTGCTAAATGGCTTATTAAATATTATTATTATTCTTCTTCCACTTTATACGGATCAAGTCGTCCTGGTCCCTTTGCAGGAAAAACAGCCCCAAAGCATGATGTTTTCCACCCCCATGCTTCACAGTAGGTATGGTGTTTCTTTGGATGCAAACTCAGCATTCTTTGTCCTCCAAAACACGGACGAGTTGAGTTTTTACCAAAAAGTTATATTTGGTTTCATCTCTGACCATATGACATTCTCCCAATCCTCTTTCGGGATCATCCAAATGCACTCTAGCAAAACTTCAGAACGGGCCTGGACATGTACTGGCTTAAGCAGAGGGACACGTCTCGCACTGCCAGGATTTGAGCCCTGGCGGCGTAGTGTGTAACTGATGGTAGGCTTTTGTTACTTTGGTCCCAGCTCTCTGACACGGTCATTCACTAGTGAACCCCCCGTGTGGTTCTGGGATTGTGATCATTTTGACCCCACGGGGTGAGATCTTGCGTGGAGCCCCAGATCGAGGGGAGATTATCAGTGGTACTTGTATGTATTCCATTTCCTAAGAAACTTGCTCCCACAGTTGATTTCTTCAAACCCAATGCTGCTTAACCTATTGCAGATTCAGTCTTTCCAGCATGGTGCAGGTCTACAATTTTATTTCTGGTGTCCTTTGACAGCTCTTTTGGTCTTGGCCATAGTGGAGTTTGGAGTGTGACTGTTTTGAGGTTGTGGACAGGTGTCTTTTATACTGATAACAAGTTCAAACAGGTGCCATTAATACAGGTAACGAGTGGAGGACAGAGGAGCCTCTTAAAGAAGAAGTTACAGGTCTGTGAGAGCCAAATCTTGCTTGTTTGTAGGTGACCAAATACTATTTTCCACCATAATTTGCAAATAAATTTATTTTAAAAATCCTACAATGTGATTTTCTGGATTTCGTTCTCAATTTGTCTGTCATAGTTAGTGACGACTGTACCGATGATGAAAATTACAGGCCTCTCTCATCTTTTTAAGTGGGAGAACTTGCACAATTGGTGGCTGACTAAATACTTTTTTTCCCCACTGTACATTTTCTAACCTTTCTGGATTACAACACAAATTATGATAAATGTACTATATTACGTATTGGATCACTAAAAAATAAAAAAAATTACATTACCATGTAGTTTACCAATAAAATGGTCTGATGGTGATGTGGATATACTCGGAATACATATCCCCAAATGAAAAATAAATGATCTCACTCCAATACATTTTAATAGAAAGTTAGCAAAAATAGATAATATCTTGCTACCATGGAAAGGTAAATACCTGTCCAATTTGTGGGAAAAATCACCTTGATTAACTCTTTAGTATTATCCCAGTTTACCTATTTGCTTACGGTCTTGCCTACGCCTAGCGAACAGTTTTTTTTTTAATTATATGAGAAAAACATATTCAATTTTGTTTTATTTACTTAAACAGGCCTATTTATTTATTTATATAATGAATATGAATTCAGAGGACAGAAATTATAAAATATTAAAGCATCACTAAAAGCTTCAGTCATACACAAAGTTTATACTTTATCCGAACTGGGTTCTCTAGCAAATTAGTAAGATTGTCTCACCCAATGTTCAAGAATGGCCTTTTTCCCCTTTATTCAGATTACAACCTCACACTTTCAGTTATTTGAAAAGGAAATAATCTCCCCAATATCACTATTTCTAAACCAAGCCATAGAAAGTTTGGTTGCAATTTCAATTTAAATCCTCCAGAAATATGACAGAACAAATAATGCAACAAATATTGTGATTAAACTCAAATATACTAATTGATAATAAAAAAAACGTTTTTTTTTGGACAAAAAAAAAAAAAAAAAGGTATAATCTTCGTAAATGATATAATCGGTAAGGACTGGTGGAGTTATGTCGCACATGCAGCTAACAAAAACATATGGAAATGTCTGCTCTACCCAAAATTACAACCAAATAATTGCAGCATTACCGCAAAAATGGAAGAGGATAGTGGAAGGGGGGAAAACATTAATTGCATTAAAGAAATCATTGGTTAAAGAAAAACTGTGATAAATAACAAAGTATACCCAGTTTCATTTAAGACCAAAGAATTGACAGCCATCTCCATATAGATTGCAAAATATGTGGGAAGAGATTTTTGACCGTACCGATCCCATGGCATAGTGTTTAAGGAAACTGATACGCCAAAATGACGCAAGATTCAAAACTTAGAATTTTTCAATTTAAATTATTATAGAAAATTCTTGCCTACCAATAGAATGTTATTTACCAGCTCTGCAGAATTTGCTGTGAAGAGGGAACAGAATCATTAGATCAATTGTTTTGGTACTGTCCATTTGTAGCTTGTTTTTGGACACAGGTTCCAGGAATGGCTAAAGGATTTGCAATATTTTACCTGGAGCTAAACCCTGCAGATCGAGCATTAAACGGGGTGATCTGAAAAGTCATAGTCTAAATCGATTCAATTAATATAATAATACTTTTTAGCAAAAAATGTTTATTTTCAATTTACAAATCTGTAGAAACAATGCGAATAGAAAAAGTTTCAGAACTTTGTAAAAACAATCACAGTACAGTTAAAAAAAAATATACGGCAAATAGAAATCCCAATATTGAATGGTGTTAAGAGATAGATGGGGTGGTGTTGAATGGAGTTGAAAGGATAACCAACTAACAACAAATCTAAATAACAACAAGTAAACTAATAATGTAAGCATACTGTGTCCATAATAAGTATACAGTGGGGAGTTTGGAGTGTGACTGTTTTGAGGTTGTGGACAGGTGTCTTTTATACTGGATAAACAAGTTCACACAGGTGCCATTAATACAGGTAACGAGTGGAGAGACAGAGGAGCCTCTTAAAGAAGAAGTTACAGGTCTGTGAGAGCCAGTAAAATCTTGCTTGTTTGTAGGTGACCAAAATACTTATTTTCCACCATAATTTTGCAAATAAATTCATTAAAAATCCTACAATGTGATTTTCTGGATTTTTCTTTTTCTCAATTTGTCTGTCATAGTTGACGTGTACCTATGATGAAAAATTACAGGCCTCTCTCATCTTTTTTTAAGTGGGGAGCAACTTGCACCAATGGGTGGCTGACTAAATACTTTTTTCCCCCCCACTCGTATAGGTTATAGGTTGAGAGCTTTTGTGACAAGAGACAGTTAGAAAGATATGGCATATAGAAGCAAAAACCGGATGGACATCATGCGAAATGATCGGTAGCGAGTCTGAGGGGTAGAGGAAGTTCAGGTAGTTAAAACCAAACAAAATAGAATTATTGTAAAATGACTGTGTCCCATAAAAATGTATATAGTATGTATAGCTGGAAGGGGAGGCCTAAGCATTGTGTGTTCACTAGTTTTACTCCAATTAGGGAAGGGGTGCGTGGGGTTGGAAAATAATAAAGGGAAATGTATTTTTTAAAGGAAATGTGAGGGGAAAAAAAAAGTATTGATCCCCTGTGATTTTGTACGTATTGCCCACTGACAAAGACATGAATCAGTCTATAAAATTTTAATGGTAGGTTTATTTGAAACAGTGAGAGACGAATAACAACATAAATATCCAGAAAAACGCATCGTCCAAAACTGTTATAAATTGATTTTGCATTTTAATGAGGGAAATAAGTATTTGACCCCTCTGCAAAACATGACTTAGTACTTGGTGGCAAAACCCTTGTTGGCAATCGCAGAGGTCAGACGTTTCCTTGTAGTTGGCCACCAGGTTTGCACACATCTCAGGAGGGATTTTGTTCGTTCCTCCTCTTTGCAGAATCTTTCTCCAAGTCATTCAAGGTTTCGAGGCTGACGTTTTTGGCAACTCGAACCTTCAGCTCCCTCCACAGATTTTCTATGGGATTAAGGTCTGGAGGGACTGGCTAGGCCACTCCAGGACCTTATGATGTGCTTCTTCTTGAGCCAACTCCTTTGTTGCCTGCTTTGGCCGTTGGTGTTTTTGGGTCATTGTCATGCTGGAATACCCATCCATTACCCATTTTCAATGCCCTGCTGAGGGAAGGAGGTTCTCACCCAAGTTCTCACCCAAGATAAATGTTTCACACCTCCTGTGTTTGACGGTGGGGATGGTGTTCTTGGGGTCCAGAGGCAGCATTCCTCCTCACCTCCCAAACACGGCGAGTGAGTTGATGCCAAAAGAGCTCGATTTTTGGTCTCATAATGACCACAACACTTTCACCCAGTTCTCTTCCTGAATCATTCAGATGTTGCAATTGGCAAACTTCAGATGGGCCTGTATATGTGCTTTCTTGAGCAGGGGGACCTTTCGGGCGGGCTGCAGATTTCAGTCCTTCACGGCGTTAGTTGTGTTACCACGTGTTTTCTTGGAGACTATGGTCCCAGTTGCCTTGAGATCATTGACAAGATACTCCCTCTGTAGTTCTAGGGCTGATTCCTCACCGTTTTCATTATCATTGCAACTCCACGAGACGTGAGATCTTGCATGGAACCGCCAGGGGCCGAGGGAGATTGACAGGTTCTTTTGGGTTTCTTCCATTTTGCGAATTAATCGAAACAGATGTTGTCACCGTTCTCACCAAGCTGCTTGGCGATGGTCTTGTAGCCAACCACAATCTTGTCCCTGACATCCTGTGGAGAGCTCTTGTTCTTGGGCCATGGTGGAGTTGTTTAGGACATCTGATTGATTGATTGCTCTGTGGACAGGTGTCTTTTTTATACAGGTAACAAGATGAGATTAGGAGTTCACTCCCTTTAAGACTGTGCTCCTAATCTCAAGCTCGTTACCTGTATAAAAGACACCTTGGGAAGCCAGAAATCTTTTTATGATTGAGGGAGGGGTCAAATACTTATTTCCCTCATTAAAAATGCAAATCAATTTATAACATTTTTGACATGCGTGTGTCTGGATTTTGTTTGTTGTTTACTCTGTTGTCCTCACTGGTTCAAATAAACCTACCATTACAAACTTATAGACTGATCCATCTCTTTGTCAGTGGACAAACGTACAAAATCAGCACGCGGCGATCCAACATTACTTTTTTCCCTCACTGTATGTATGTCACTGTATGTATATATGTACATCGGGCCGAGAAACAAGCACTTTGACTACACCTGCTGATTCGCCAGGTTTTTTTTTTTCCTTACTTACAAAGTATGTAGAGGTACGTCTAATTCTTTTATCATATGTACAATTCACCGGTGAGCAGGACGGGAACATAAAACAAAAATACAGAAAATACACATTGTATGCTTTTTAAGGTAATCAATTGCATTTTTATGCTGGACATACAGTGGGGGAAAAAAGTATTTAGTAGTCAGCCACATTGTTGCAAAGTTCTCCTACTTAAAACGATTATAGAGCGGCCGTTAATTTTAATCATAGGTACACGTCAACTATGACAGCCCATTGAGAAAGTAAAATTCCAGTACAATCCCATTGTAGGACTTTTAATGTAATTTATTTGCAAATTATGGTTGGAAATAAGTATTTTGTTTCACTCTACAAAAACAAGCAAGATTTCTGGCTCTTCACAGACCTGTGAACTTCTTCCTAAGAGGGCTCCTCTGTCATCCAACCCTGTTACCTGTATTAATGGCACCTGTTTGAACGTGTTATCAGTATAAAAACACCGCGTCCCCACACCTCAACAGTCACACTCCAAACCACTTCATGGCTCAAGACCAAAAGAGCTGTCAAAGGACACACAGGAAACAAAATTGTAGACCATGTCACCAGGCTGTGGGGAAGACTGAAATTTGCAATAGGTAAATCAGCTTGGTTAGAGAAAATCCACTGTGGGATGCAATTATTTTTTTTTTTTTTCTACAGGAAGACATACCAGACCCACTGATAATCTCCATGCGATATTGGGGGCTCACACAAAGATCTCACCCCTTGGGTTCCAACTGATCACAAGACCCGTGGGCAAAAAGCCCAGAACCACACGGGGGGACCTAGTGAATGACCTGCAATACTGGGACCAGCAAAGTACCAAAGCCTACATCAGTAACACACTACGCCCTCCAGGGACTCAACTCACTGCAGTGCCAGACGTGTCCCCCTGCTTAAAACCATAGCATGTCCAGGCCCGTCTGAATTTTTGCTAGAGTGCTTTGGCGATCCAGAAGAAGGATTGGCTCGGCAATGTCCATATGGTCAGATGAAACCAAAATAGACTTTTTGGTAAAAACTCAACTCGTCGTGTTTGAGGACAAGAATGCTGAGTTGGCATCCAAAGAACACCCATACCTACTGTGAGGTCAGGGGGTTGGAAACATTCATGCTTTAGGGGCTGTTTTTTCTGCAAAAGGGACCAGGACGATTTCCGTTAAAAAAAGAATAAATGGGCCATGATCGTGAGATTTTGAGGAAAACCCCTTCCATGCAAGGGCATTGAAAATGAAAAGGGGGTTGGTCTTTCAGCATGACAATATCCAAACACCCGCCCGGGCAACGAAGGGTGGCTTCGTAAGAACTTTTAAGGGCCTGGAGTGGCCCAGCCATTTTCCAGAATAACCCCTGAAAATGTTTTGGAGGGAGTTGAAAGTCCGTTTGCCCAGCACAGCCCCAAACAACTGCTTAGGGAGATCTGCATGGAGGAATGGGCCAAAAAACCAGCAAAAATGTGTGAAAACCTTGTGAAACTTACAAAACGTTTGACCTGTTCATTGCCAACAAAGGGATAAACAAAGTATTAAAACTTTGTTATTGACCAAATAGTTTTTTCCACAAAATTTGAAAATAAATTCTAAAAAATCCTACAATGGATTTTCTGGAAAAAAAATCTCTTTTTCTCTGTCAATTTTTGATTTTTTCCCCTTGAAAATTAAGGCCCTCTCATTTTTTAAGGGGGAGAAATGCAAAATTGGGGGTGATTTCCCTTTTTTTTCCCCCACTGAAAGTTTTGATAAAATCCCAAACCCATAAAAATTTCCCGGCTTCACAGTTTTTGTTTTTTTTTAAAAACCCTCCTGTTCTCCCCATTACCGTATTAACTGCACCGTTTGAACTCGTTCCTGATAAAAGACCCCTGTCCACACACTAAAATCAAAGACCCAACCCTTTTCCCCAAAAAAGGGCCCAAAAGACCAGAGAGCTGGAAAGGGACATCGGGGATAAAATTGTAGATGCACAAGGCTGGGATGGGCTACAGGACAATGGGCAACAGCTTGGTGAGAAGGCAAACTTTTGGCGAAATTATTAGAAAGGGAAGAAGTTCAAGATACGTTAATCCCCCTGGGTCGGGTTTCCGCGATCTCCCCCTTGTGGGCATCAATGATCATGGGGAAGGTAGGTCACCCCGAACAACGGCAGGACCTGGTCAATGCCCTAAAGAAGGTGGGCCCACAGTCTCAAAGAAAACCATAAACCACTTGCCCAGGATTAAAACCGCAGCGCACGCAGGGGCCCCCCGCTCAAACCAGGTATGTCCAGGCCTTTTTTTAAGTTTTCCAATGACCATTGGGGTGATCCAAGGAGGAATTGGGGAAGGTTATGTGGGCTGATGAGACAAAAAAAGAGCTTTTTTGGGCTAAACTCCACCGCCGTGTTTGGAAAGAAGAAAGGGTGGTAAACCCCAAAAAACCATCCCCCCCGTGAAGCAGGGGTGGAAAAAACATTCTTTGAGGGTGCTTTTTTGCCAAAGGGGGAAAGGGGACTGCACCGTATTGGGGGGGGATGGGTGGAGCCCCTGTATGTGAGATCTTGGGCCCAAAAACCTCCTTCCCTCAGTATGAGCTTGAAATGGGTCGTGGGTGGGTCTTCCGCATGCAAAGACCCAAAAACCACCAGGGCAACTAAGGGGTGGCCCCCTAAAACTCTCAAGGTCCCCGGAGTGCCTAGCCAGTCTCCAGACCTGAACCCAAAAATATCTTTGGGGGGGCCCGAAATCCCTATTCCCAACACAGCCCGAAAATAAAAGGGTCGGAAAGGGCTTTTTGGAGGGTGGGCCCGCATCCCTGCTGCAGTGGGGGCAAACCCGGTCAAAACCTACAGGAAACGTATGATCTCTGTAATGCAAAAAAGGTTCGTACCAAATATTAAGTTTGTTTTCTGAGATCAAATACTTATGTCTCAAAAAAATGACATTTAAATACTTAAAAAACATACAAGTGATTTTCTGGATTTTTTTTTTAATTTTCCGTCCTACATTGAAGTGTCCTATATAAAAAAAAACAGACCTCTACATGCTTTTTAGTAGGAAAACCTCAAATTTGCTGTATCAAATA
>JAGTTL010000772.1:0-26816 GCA_036851935.1 Coregonus suidteri
ACCCCTTGCCCTAAACCCCATCGAATCCCTTTTGGGGTTTAAAATTTGGGAACCCCGGACTGCGTGAAAAACCCCCACATGAAAACCCCAGAAGGTCTCCTAAAAAGACACAGGACCAAAACACAGGGGCATGTAGGGCCCTTTTTAGAGATACAGACCAAAAAACAAACGTCATTGGGAGGGGAAACAAAAAGGGAAATTTTTTGGTTTTCGGGAAAATATTGGGGGCCTAATGTCGGTTGGTTACTTTGTGGGTTTGGGTTTTGGGTTTTTTTTGGGGCATAACAGAATCCCCCCTTAAAAGGAAGTTCTTCCCTTTCTGGTGCCAGAAGTTAGTTTTTCTTGAAAAAAAAGAAAAGGGGGAAAAAAGGTTTAAATGGGGCCCGTTTTACAAAATTTGGAGGGTTTTTGTTGTTTAATTCAAAAATTTTTTTTTTAATGTTAGACAAAAGGCGGGGAAAAAAGTAATACAGCCCTCTAAAGGGGATATGGGAGCAATTCTTGTTCCCCTTAAAAGTACATAAAGGAGAAAAATTTTTCCAAGAATATCACTTATCAAAAAATTTATGGTAGGGTTAGTTTGTTTTTGTTAGTTTTTGTAATCGTACTTTATTTGTTGTCCCAGGGCCCGCATGTATATTTTGGGATATTTTTTTAATTTTTTTTTTTTTAAAAAATGAAAAAAAAAAAAATTTTTTGGGGAAAAAAGTTTTAAATTCTCTTTTAAGAAAAGAAATATAGTTGTTGTGTTCATTTTTGACTGGCCCTTTTTCCCTACCCTTTCATTACCCCAAAAAACTTTTTTTTTTTTATACAAAAAAAATGCATCATAGAAAAAAAACACCTTTTTCCCGATTTTTTAACATCGGGTGTAAAGGGGGTTTGAGTGAGGGTTCTCTGTGCTTGTAAAAACCCAAACCATATTTTTCCAGCCCAGGGAAAAATGGGGACTGTTAAAGATCATGTACAGATGTAGGGCCTTTTATCACCCCTTTTGTTGCTGAAAATTTTTCCTCACGGCAGGAAATGCAAACTTGCAGTGTATGCTTTTTAAAAAAGGACTTCCCCTTTTTAAATGTGTCAACCCCTAAAAAATAGCCTTTAAATTTATAACTGCATAAAATTAACATTTCCTGTTGCTGCGGGATTTTTTTCCTGCTGTAGCAAACTGGACAAAAAAAACCCTTTTACACCTGTACGGGCCCCTAAAGGCTTAGAAAACAGTTAGCATTCCCTTTAAGATGGCTTTTAGTGCAATACTGGCCTGGTGTTGAAAAACAAAACCAGGTTAGACCACCTCTCACCTACCACGGGAAGCCAGCCTACCGAGCTATAGGGGCCCCCGGGCCCGGGGCGCAGGGGTCAAAGGGCCTGCTTCTCAATGCTTGAGGCGTCCTACAAAACCCCCGGGTTCGTTTTCCAGGTTTGTATCAAAACCCGGGCCGTGTTTGGGGGAGTCCCATAGGGCCCCCCAAAATTTGGGCCCGGGCGTCGCCCATTTTTTGGGCCGGTGAAAGGCCGTCATTGAAAATAAAAACTTTCTTAACTGTTTTCCCTATTTTACAGTTTTTCTCGATGTTTAAAAACCCATTTCTAAAAGCCTGCCTCATTCAAAACTCTACACAAAAAATAAAAAAACACACACACAATGGGAAAAACCCCCTAAATTTCCCTGCAAAATGAAACTTTACATTAAAAACAATGTTATTTCTTATAAAAATTGTATTTTTTTTTCAAATGACACACAAAAAAACCACATATAAATTAGACTTCATAAAAAACCCAGTTAACACTGATGTGCTCAATTTTTAAAACCTATGATAAAGGGGAAAACACTTTTTCTCTTTCACATAATGCCTTGGGCCCTTTTTTTTGGGTTTTCCATTTGTTAAATTATACAGACAGTACATACATAAGGGTTTTTTTAAAATATTTGAAAATATTTTTTTTTAAAACTTAAAACACAAAAATACACGGTAAAAAATAATTTCTTTTTTCCACAAAAAAAAATGTACACAGTGACATCCCTTTTCCCAACCAACACAAATTTTGCCATACAGTGGTTTACATAAAAAACAGAATTTTTAAATGTATACATTTACGTAAAAAAATCAAATTAAAAAAATAACAAAAAAACATGCTGCATCCTCTCTTCGGTTGCGGTCGGGCCACAGCACCTCATCCACATCACAAGAAATGTATTCCCTGGCCAAGCAGCGGGGGAAATATCGCCTAGCATGGCGTTCCACCCAATAAAAAAGCATAAAGCTGCATATCTCCACATGCGTCTTTTTCCCTAGCTTGGAGAAGAGTGTAAGCGTTTTGGGGGATTTCGGGCATACCTTTCCATCTCCAGGCAGGATTGGGGGAAGGAGGGAAAATGGAGGGGGATAAAAAACCCCAAAAAGCGTGGGGGGCAGTGAACCAGTTACGAACCAGAGCAGCCCTGTGGAAAAGGTTTCGTTGTCCCCAAAAACAAGGGACCTGAGCTGCTTGGGCCATCTACCGATCTGGGTGGGAAAGAGTGGGGTTTTGTAGGGTGTCCGGAAAGTGATCAGATGGGCGGGGTTTTTTTAGGGGTCAAGGGTAGCATGGTGTGGATTACGCCCGTTTGGGGGGTAAACCCCTGAAAACCCTTGTGATGTTTTTCCCCCCGCACTGGCCGGGACTTGGAAAAAATGGCAAACCCGGCCGATGATATTCCTTCGGGCCCCTTTGGCTTTTTTTGAGGTTGAATCCCAAACCCATCAATGAAAATGAATGGTGCTCCCCCGGGAGCCCTCTACCAAGGGGCTCTCTGAAAACCCCAAATGCAATATCAAAAAAAGGGCATGGAGGGGGTCCAAATATTTTTGAAGCACAATCATTATAATTTTCAATACTGAAATTGTATAATTTTACCCTGTTGAGGGGTGTGCATCAATTTTGGGAAATTTTATGGGTTTATTGCCCCATATTATATCGCAAATTTTTTGACTCTTTCTGAAAATTTCTTCAAATGGGGACCCTGTGACCTGCTTCATCCTAAGATTATTTTTTGCGCAAGGGGCCGGTCCATGTTGATACCCCTTACCCCATCAAATTTTGAAAAAATTTTCTTGTTTTTTTAAATTTTTTTTCTTTGTATTTTTCCGTAAAGTTTTGGCGTTTTTTTCTGGAACCCCCTTTCATGTTTCAGGTTTTCCGTTCATGAGACAGAACACGTTCCCCACCCCCTTGTGTTGGTAAACTTCAGTTCTGCCAAAAAAATAGTAAAAAATTTGTAAATACAAAGTAGAAATTTCATTTCCCCAAAAACTTTTAAACATACTTTATTTTTTACAGTCCTACAGAACAAGGTCCCGGGGAATACTGACTACTTTTTTCATTGAGTACTGTATTGATATTTCAAATACTGCCAAATTTTTTAGTGAGAGTAATTTCTTACCTATTCTCATTCGGAATGGGCCCGGGTGATGGATTTCTACAAAAGTACCTGCTCAAATTTTGGGTGTACTCTTTGCCCAGCCCCCCTCATTTTTGACCATGGTTTACCACATGATCAAACCAAAATGGCTCGGATCTCATCAGAGATTTCGGTCCTTGGGCCTTCCCCCGTCCCCCCGTTCCCCTTTTCCTCCCCGTCCCCTCCTCTTACTCTCCCCTTCCCCTGGCTCGCCTCTGTTTCCAATGTTGGGATCCCTTGCTTTCCCAAAAAAGAAGAGTCAGCTGGGTTTCCCCCTTTTTTGCTAAAGCCCGAAATTTCTAATTGTAAAACGGTGTGACGGGTGTTTGCCCATGTGTGAGTCATGTTTCAAAATTTGAAGGCAGGTGTTCATTGTGAAAACAAAAGATTTTCCCGCATGAAAATTGTGCCAAATGCAAAGATTTGTGTGTAGTGTTTTTTAAAAAAAAAAGGGGTTTTAGAACTGCAATTTTTAGTGTAAAGCAGGGAAATTTTGCTTGTAATTTGCAGAATTGGTTCAGGGGGTTTGGGGCATGAGGGTTTTCATGTTGTGGTCCCCTTGTGTCTCAAGTACCAGTAAATTTTTGTGTAAAACCCTTGAGAAAAACTGTAATAAAAAAAAGGAAAGGCTTTCTGTGAGGTCACTCCCAAAACAAAAACCCCAAAGGGTTGGTGCAATAGGGATGCAAATGACCACAGAGAGGCGCTGTGCGTTTTAGGTGTGGGGGGGGGGGGGGAAAAAAATACCCGTAAAACACAGAAAACAGAAAAGTGCCTATGTGGGGTTAACTGAGGTTTTTGTACCCGGGGGGTTTTTTTTAATGGTATACATAGTAATTGACTGGAGTTATAAAATGGCTCGGCAGTGTTTTGGCTGTGGTAGATGAATGGGCCTTTTGGCTCGAAAGGGCGGGTGTTTCGGTGGGTTGAGGGTGTGGTTTCCCCAACCAAAAAACCTTTTATTTGCTTTGATCGCAAAATTACACTGCCAAGCAGGGGGTGTTCCCCCATTCCCTAAGAGTACCACGTATGAAACCCTAATACCCTAAAACCTAGCGGTCAAACAGGGAAAGGGTTCCCAATTTTTTTCCACCATTTTTTTTTCAATAAAATTTTTAAAAAACACTTAAAAAAGGGGCTGTGTTTCGTGTAGGCTTACCCTGGCTGACGTTTTGAAACCGTGAAAAATCTCTCTAGGACAGGGTGACTTTTATCTATATTCACCTTTTTACCCCCAAAAATGAACGCTAATTAACTCCCTAATGTGGCTATCAAAAGAACTAAAAGGATAAACTCCCAAATTGAAGAAAAGGGTAAGGATCTCTTAGAATTATCTAATTTGTTGTAATTGTAGAAAATAAAATAAGGAAGGTGATGAGGACAAGTGTGTATGGGGACTTCCCCACCTCTCAGATTGGTTTTAACCCCTGAGGATGGGTAGTATAATTTGGGGTTGTACCGGGGTCCTATAATCCCTTTGGGCAATGGGTAAAAAACAAAATGCCACGGGCAAAAAAAGACAATATCCAACTTGGTTGATATTTGATTTCCCTTTCAACAACATGAATTTAATTTGAAAGAAATAACCCCTACTAAAAGGAGACCAAAATTGTTACATTGAAGAAATGTCAAAAATTCCCCCGGCAGCTATGGGTGCTATGCGTGAAACCCATAATTACGGGAATTTTTTAAAATAATGATATTTTTTACTCATTTGAACAGATTTTTTTTGGGGGTGTCTGATACCCTTGGTAATCAAACAGCTTTCGTTTGGAGGAGATTGGCACTTATCCTTGCAAAGATGCGTGGCAAGGAGGGGGCCCGACTTTTGGTTATCAAAGCCAGACAAAAGGAGCCTATATATTTACCCCTCTCTCATTGTTTAAACTGGGTTGGGGGGTAGTGGTAAGTGACGGGGGTTGTCCTGGGGGAAAAAAATTGGGTAAAAATATTTGAGTAAATACATTCACCATATTTAAAAAGGTGTGTGCGCAAAAGTGTAAAAAAAATTGTGTAGGTGTTCCCAAAACCCCCGACTGTGTTTTTGATGGTGCCCTGGAGTTTACGTCTGCTTCCCGATTCGCCCACCAAGGGCAGCCACACGCGTTAGTTTTGTTTTTGGGGGGATGAAGGGTGCCTAACCCAGCCTTGAAAGGGGAAATTTTTTGCCTTTTAGAGCCCCATAGGGGGCCTTGATTTTTTTGCGTTAAAGCAAATTTTTTTCTGGGAAACTTCTCCCCCCCCCCTTTCCTGGCCTAAAAAATCTGGGTTTTGCCTTCCCTTCTTGCATCACTAAAGTCATTCATTTAAAAGCAAATTCCAATGAGTTGATGAGAGTTGAGCAGGTAAGTTTGTTTGTATGTTATACAGATCTTTATACTGTGTGCTGCAAAAAAAAGTGTGCATCCCAATAATACAGGGACTTCCAAACCATCTCATATTTTGTGAAATTTTTTTTTACCTCTTTGTTGACAATTTTCTTTCAGCAATCAAAAAAAATATTTTTCCGGGGACAAAAATGTTTAAAAAGAAATCTTTTAAAATGTTGAAAAAAGTTTTGGGATTGTTTTGTGGGGTAAAACACCATGACTTTACTAAGGTGAGAACTTAAGAGCTCCTCCCCCCGAGAGATCCCAAAAGTTAAGTTTCCACCCCCTTATTAATGGGTTTACCGCAGGCAAGCTGGCCCTCCTAACTTTCGGGTTTGGGGAAATTGTTTTGTGTGCTTACATAAACAGCCGTCCAGTGCATTCAGACAGATCTGTAATTTTATAACACATAAATACTATAAATCCCCAACCCCTTCACTCCTTTAAAGAGGAGCAAAAGATTCATGCATAACCCCCCTACACCTCTAACTTTCCCCCTACCCAATTCAAAATTCTTCATGATTATCTGTAATCATGGAAAGCACCCCAAATTAATTAACGTTTCAAACATTTCTATTCTTATTTAAAATACAGTACTCCAAATGACATAAATTCCATTTTTTCCATTCTTTCTATTGGCAAACATAACCCAAAACAAAACCAAAAACAACTGTAAATGTCAAAAGTTTGTAGATCACAAGCTTGATGCATCTTTGTGCCTAGAATAGGGGTACCCCAAAATGCAAAACATTGAAAAAATCTCAAAATGGGGGACTAGATCTGGGGTGCTTTCATTTCAAAAAATTTAAAACAGATAAGTAAAAATACCCCAAAAAAAAGGGACATTTGAAACTTCCCCCAAAAAACTTTGTTTAAAACCCCAAAAAGCGGGAGTATAGACCCAAATTAAAACATTTTACTTCACGTCCAAAAAAATTGTGGGGGACGATTGTTGCATAGACCATTGAGTCAGTCTCGCTGTGTTACCTTTTATAAAGGAAAAGAGGGCATCACATAAACTTAAAAAATTTTTTAAAACGACTGTAGCTTTCGGTATTTTAAACGATTATAAGCCTCCCCGACTCGAGGTTCTTGTACGGGTCGCCCCAAATTTTTTACTTCTTGCAATCCATAGAACAGCAGTAAACCATGGTACTATTTGGGATTTTAGTATGACCACATCAACATTTGGCACTTAGAAATGAAAAGAATTCAAATTACAACACTTTCAAGATTCTAAATATTAAAGATTAAAAACAAAATTCAAACATATCTAAAAAATAAAAATATCGTATCCAATTCAAAGATTCTGTTCTGAATTTTGTGAATTTCCCTTCCCCCCCATTTTTTACCTCAATTGCAAAAAAAAAAACAGTTACGAGGTTTAAAAATGGTTATTCGTAAAAAAAGGCATAAAAAAATACCAGGGTGCAACCGGGAAAAATGATTTGTGAAATTAAAAATTCTCACTGGGTGTGGTCTCTATTGTTTTTTTGCATATTTGGGGGGAAGTTACTTTCTTTCACCATTTCATATTTAAAACGTCCACATTACTTTTCCCCTGACATATATTGGTTTTTGTTTTTTTTTTTTAAAAATATGTCCCCAGTAGCAAAACTTTGAAAACATGTTTTTTAGAGGGGTTTTTGTCCAGGGTTTTATTTTGCACAAAACCTTTCCCACAATGCTTGGAATGGTAAAGGGATCCCGGGTACCATAATTTTCTGAAAACCATGTTTCTTAGGTGGGAATTTCATATTCACTAACTTTTTCTACAGGCTCATGGTTCTTTTAAAGTCTTTTTCAGAAATTAAGAAAACTTTCATAAAACACAAGAAAACATTAACTTTCAAAAAACGTTCTAAGAATGTTTTTTAAAAACATATACTTCCGTTCTCAGCGTCAAAAAAACTATCTCTATCCTCTATCTTTTGAGGTGTGTCCCCGCGCCCACAAATTTGGCCACACTGCCTTAATGAGGCTTTTTTCCTTTTGAAATGGGGTCTTTTAAAATAGCTAAAATGAACTGCTTTGTATGGTAAAAAAAACGGGCACGATGCCCCATCCTGGGGGCGCAGTGGGCTAAAAAATCATGGGTTTTGAATCCTTATCACGTCCATAAAAAAAAAAATAATGTGTTTTATAAATTTATGCCTAAGAAGGATTTCCATGTGTTATCTTGTTTTGGAGTTCAAAACTGTTAACCAAAACTAGCAGGGTTTTAAAAGTCTTTTTGAAACATTTTTCCAAAATTTTTTTAAATTCCCTTTAAAAAAATATAATTTCGTTCTCAAAATTTTTAAAAAAACCCCTACCGGGAAAAAAAACTTCGGGGAACCATAGAAAAATGTCTCAAAACCTCCATGCACCAAAAAATTAACGTTCCCAAAAACCGATACATTTTTTACTTCCATTCTCAGAATTTTAAAAAAATATTCTGTTGTCCTGGGAAATTTGGGCTTCGTTCCAGAACCAAGGGAAAAACCAAAAAATGTCTTTCCCCCAAAAATTCCCAAGAACCCAATGTGCCAGCTGGGTAGTACTATAAAACTTATTTTAAATTAAAAAATTATATGCATTTATTTATTTTGGGCATTAAACGGATTAAAACCAAAACATTAAACACCTGCTCTTTCCATGATATAGTGACCGGGAAAGCCCAGGTAAAAGGTATACCCCTTATTGATGCATTTGGGGAAATCCGTTTAAATAAATGTAGTTGGGGTGGGGACAGGTTAAATGGTTTGTAACCCTTTGAGAAGTTGATACATGGATTGGTATTTTGGCTTCAGAGGGTGAATGGGCAAGACAAATATTTAAGTGCCTTTGAAGGGTTTTATTTAGTAGGTGCCAGGCGCCCCGGTTTGTGTCAAGAACTGCAAGGGTTTAATTTTTTTCATTCTCAACATTTTTCCTGTTATCAAACTGGTCCCCCCCAAAAAAGACATCCACCCAAATTTGGGGGAAGCTTTGGGAGAAAACATGGGCCAGCATCATTGTGGAACGCTTTCGCACCTTGCGGGCCCTCCCCCGCAAAATGGGGGCTTAGGTTGATTCTGCTGCTACATTGATACATGCAATGCTCTAACCTAACTAGCAGATGCAAAAAGTCCCCACATCCTTTTTCGGGGAAAATGTAAGTTATTTAAAAATACTGTACCCCTGAAAAACGGGAAAAACTCCATTTTCTTCTGACACGCGGAGATGAGCATGCTTGCATGGGCAAAATTAAAATTAAAAACCAAAACCTCAAATACCCCGGGTTTGGCAACGCTCAATTTCCAAAATTTAAAAACCCCAAATTTTTGGGAGTACTGACTTTATCCCAAATGTTATCCTTTTTAAACGTTTAGCTTTTTGGGGACTAGAGTTGATTTTATGACTCTAGGCCGTTTAAACCCAGATAAGTTTGTTTTTTTTTCAGCTACTCTTTTATAGAGAGACCCAATGTCCTTTTCCTCCGTCGACTTTTAGTTCTCATTTTGGACTCGGGGTTTTTTCTGTCGCTAAAGCCGGTAAAACCCAGTAATGGGTGATATCCAGGCTTTGATTTTTTTGCCCAGGGGTCTCTCTTTGCCCCCTCCACAAACTCCTCCAGAGTTATCTGCCCTGGAACAAAGATAAAAGGGGAAACCCTTTGTTATTCCCATGATGTCCCCACTCTTCATTATACTGATCTCAAAAATTATTTCCCGGGATAGCTCACTCCCATTATTTTCGATCTCCAATCCATTCATCCCCTTCCTGCCCATGGTTGGTAGATCCCCCCAACTGGGTCACTTTTTAATAGGTCTCGCATGTCATTATTTCGACCATTGAGTGTTTTGAGGGGGCCCATGAAAACATGACATAACAGCAAAAGGGCAGTCAAAATTAAAAAAATTCTCCGGTGCTCCCGTCGCCATTATCTCAACTTTCGGGAAAAAATCGGTCCACACCTTTTCAGGTGTAAGGGGGTGGACCTGCCTCATCAGTCACAGAACCTTGCTTTATTTTGTAGAGATCTACAGACATCACAAAAAAGGAAGTTACAAAAAATAAAATTTTATTTTCTTTTGCAGAATATTTTAACACCCCCTACATTGGTCCCTAAAAGAAAAGTAAAGATTATCTCTGAGATATGCAGTTGGGTTTGAGAAAATTCCTACCTTTTTCCACAAGGGGGCATTTAAAAGCATTAGGGGGGAAACAAGGACGGCGGGGGGAATTTCCTACCAATTCATTAACCAATTCAATCTTTTAAATCCAAAAGGGGGCTATCGAGTGCACACTTGGGGGAGAAGGGTGAGCTGGGACCGCACCTTCAAGCCCAAAAGAGCGGGGTTTTTCTCAACTTCGATCCTGAACAGCCCCTGTGGGCAGCTTTTGAATTCCCGAAAAAAATTGCTCCGTTTAAAAGAAGCCTAATTAAAGCCCAAATTTAAAATTCATTTAAATTTATTCTAACTAGATATTTCCCAAATACTGCCCTACAAAACCTGTAACTACCCCAACATAAACCAAGACAAATGGCTTTAAAATTTTTTGTTACCCAGCCAAATTGTTGTAGGTAGATAAGTGAAATGAATGAAGTTCATCTTATTATAAGTCTTTTTGAAAATAAACCCTTTTACCATGTTTTCCTATGGCCCCAAAAAAATGCGAACTGCACTCTCCTTAGTTTGACCTTAAAAAATATAGGGTATGCAAAGCAAAGTGCATATTACAATATAAATTGTTTTTTAAAACTTTGTTGTTTTTTTTTCTTTTTGAAAAATAGCTGTTTCTCAGGGCTTGATTTTTAGTGGTTACTGACCCAACAGAACAGTTATCGCTTAGTGTCTAATTAGTGTCCCGTAGAACGGGCCCCTACCACCCATGTTAAAAAACACGGGTTTTAGAATGTTACTATGTGCCTTCGGCCCAACCCTTACCCTTTAATATTCTCACTCGCGCCTACCAGTCGCCCATTGTCCGTTGTCAAACCCTGAAAGACCACTTGAGTTTATCCTCGAGTCGTCCTCGAAGCAAAAGGGTTTTACGCAGCAACATATTCATGAAATCCAGGGTGTTGTCCTGAAAATAGAGACGAAAACGATATGATAAACTATGCCTAAATAAAAATCCTTATGTGTCTCAAAGTAAGAAATGTATACTAGTTTTTCTTTTTTTTGTACTATTTTTAAATTGTAAATAATGTGAAGACATCAAACTATGATATAACACATAAAAAACATGTAGAAACCAATAATTTAAACAATAAACAATATTTTTTTTTTGAGTTCTTAAAATAGCCACCCTTTGCCTGAGCCGCTTTGCACCTCTTGGCATTCTCTAAACCACTTCCCCGGGAATGTTTTTTCCAACATTTTTAAAAGGAGTTCCACATAGTGAGCACTTGTTGGCTGTTTTCCTTCAACTTCCATCGACTCACCCAAAAACCATCTCAATTTTGGTTGAGGGGGGGGTTGTGGGGGGCCAGATCTCTGATCAGCACCCCATCTTTTACACAGGGGGGTGTTTTGGGTCATTGTCCGGTTAAAAAACAAATGTTCCCCAAGCACTAAGTCCAAACCAAGGGGATGGCGTTCACGCAGATGCTGTGGTAGCCATGCTGGTTAAGTGTCCCTTTAAATTCTAAATAATCACAGACACAGACCAAAACCCTCCTCCTCCATGCTTCAAGTGGGAATACACATGCGGATCACTGTTCCCCACACCGCGTCTCACAAAACAGGGCATTTGGGAACCAAAAAATTCACTTTGGGACTAGCCCAAAAGGAAACATTTCCCCCGGGTCTAATGCCCTTGCCGTGTTTTTTTGGCCCAAGCAGGTCTTTCTTTTTATTGTGTCCTTTAAAAATAGTGGTTTCTTTGCCAAATCGCCCCTTGAAGGCCTGTTTCCCCCACGCCCCCTCTAAACATTGATTTTGAGATGTGCTGGATTGAACTCTGTAAAGCATTTTTTTGGGGCTGCAATTTTCGGGCTGGTAACTCTAATGAATTATCCTCTGCGCGAGGAATCGGGGTCTTCCTTTCCCTGTGGGGCCCTCATGAGAGCCCTTTTTCATCATACGCTTGATCTTTTTTGGACTGCACTTGAAGAAACCTTCAAGTTCTTGAAATGTTCCGTTTTGACTGCCCTTCATGTTTACAAAAATATGGACGTCTTTCCTTTTGCTTATTTGAGCGTTCTGCCAAATCGGACTTGGTCTTTTACCAAATGGGCTGTTTTCTGTATCCCCCCCTCCCTTTGTCAAAACCCAAAACTGAGGCTAAAATGCTTAAAGAAAAAAAAAAATCACAATTAACTTTTAAAGAGGCAACCTTTTAATTGAATGCTTTTCCTTTAAATATATATATAATAATTAATATATATAATATAAAATATAATTTAAATATATTAAGGGTATAAATATAATATTTTTATAATAAATAATATATTTTATATAAAAAAATTATTATTAAATATATGCAAGAAGAAAAAAAAATTGGGTTTTGGGAGTGTGCAAAATTACATTGATGGAAGTTAAATCTCAATTAAAAACTGATCTCCCCCCAAAAAAAAAAAAAAAAAGAAAAAAACGTATATGAATATTTCTCTAAGGGGGAAAAAAAATTTTTTGGGGGAACAAATCTAGGATGAAGAAAAAACCCAGAGCTCGCTCCATACACTGGCAGAATAACAACTGATACTATATAGTTGTTGGGGGGGGATTGGCGTGGGGGGTCCGGGGTGGCTTTGACAATTTTTTTGGTTTCTCATTCTAAGTTTTTAAAAAATTATGGTCCTTTGGATGTTGGTACTATATTTTTTTGAAATTATATGAAAAAAAAAAATGAAAATTAAAAATTTGGGTGCAATCAATTAGATAATTTCTCAGAGTCAATTATATTTCAAAAAAAATGTTGCGGATGCTAATCTTTGGGTTTCTAAAAACAAAAGTTTTCAGAAAAACTGGATTTTGGGTTCTTTTTGAGGCGGAACGACCCATTTGACTTTACACACGGGCCCACTTTATGAAAGAGGGTGTTAGGGCCCCATTACCTTCACGCGTTTAAGCATATGGAAAAATATGCATATACTGAAGACAAATGCTTAGCCACATGTTAAGTGACACATTCTGGGAAACCTTTTCTAGAAAACAATATTAAAATAGTATGGTACTAAATTGTATAAATCTATATTTAAAATTAAATAGGATGTTGAAAACACTTGAGGGGGGGGGGCGGGAGTCCATAATAACTTTAGGCCTACACCACGAAAAAATGTTTTGTTACGTATGAAAATCAATATTTACAGAAAATGCAAATGTCTTTAAACCCGGTCTCTTGTTTGTACCCCCAAATTTTACCCATTAAATTTAAAACGCATAAATTCCCTCCATGATGCGTTTCCCGGCGTTTCATCTTTTAACCCCCAAAACATCCTTTTGAAACTCGTGCATGCACAAAACCGCTGGGGCATCATCGCGAACGTCTTGTAAGTTCTTAATTGTGGATACTTCCAAATCTTCTTCGCTGGTTGACGATTTGCTGTTTTCCCATTGTAAACCCGAGTAAACTCGGTCAAAGTGTAAAAAGACAACCGGAAATTAAAGTCCGCTGTAGGCTAGTCTCCGATAGGCTGTGCAAATATCAGGGGGCACGGTTTCTCCGTGTTATAGATTTGTAAACCCTTTAATAATTTGACCCCTTTTCTCTTCCTCTGCATCGTGGGGCCCTTTTATGGTTGTGGTGCAAAAAGGTCTGAAACATAGGGTCCATCATTGGGATATGCATACTTTTCCCCGGGGAATTTATTTTTAGCAAGACTTGTCCTTATCGCCCCTTTATAATCTGCAGCCCTGTCCATTGGGCGATGTAAATTTTTAGGCCCACAGGCTAATTACTGCCAAAAAGAGAGTATATGTCCTATAACTTTTTTGACTCAAAATCGTTAAAGTTTAAAAAAATTTTTACAATTGCATTAATAAGTTTAAACATTTTTACACCGGGAAAGGAGGGTTGGGCCCTGGGCAAATATCACCCCTCATCTCTGATGATTAAAAAATACTTTTATGAACGCCCCCTTCTGAATAAAAAGTCGAAAAGTTCAAACTTGTGTGTGCCATTGCTGCTTAAAAAATAAAACATAAAACGTATGTATTTGAGATTGTTGTCACTGGTGTTGGGTTTTTTTTTTTCCCTAATTTGGGTTTTATGTGAGGATGCTTGGAAAGGGAAAGCACTTAGGGCAAATACTGATATGGATTTTTTCCATAAAGGGGGGGGAAAATTGGGGGGGAGGGCAGATAAGGGCTTTTTGCGAACATCTCCTTTTTATTCTTAACTGTCCTTTAACATTGAGTCAGTGGGGTGATTATTTCTGGGTGTACTTTTTGAGGTTTTCATAGCCCATGTCTAGTAAAAATGGAGTGCCCAGGATGGGCCCCCCCCTGCGCCAACATTGGCTAACCACACTCAGTCCTTTTCCTGGGTTGGGAACAGAAAGTACTTGAAAATTTCTGAAACAAAAAATTTTAGTTCTCTGTGGCCCTGCGTGGTTTGACGGACCCGTATCGAAACCTTCATATTTCATCAATACATTTGCATTAAAAAATTAAGCTTTAAATTTAAGATCTCTTTTATTCTTTTTTCCAATACCCAAATTTTAAAATTTCGCAATTCAAAAATTGGGGACCCCCGACTGTGTCTGGGGGCGGAACTTCGCTGGGAAATTTACCCGCCCATTGGCATCATGTCCGAACTGTGTTTTACAAAATTTCCCGGGGTTTTAAAAAAGGGAAGCAAAAAACCTATTGTAAAATAACTGAAGTTTTTTCACTTGGCTTTATCCAATTAATTTTTTGAAGCACCTTTTTGATGTAAATGACCCATTGTACATAAATAACGATTACATATAATATTTCGATTTTATAATATACTATCAAATGTTTGATAAATGTGAGGGTTAAAAGCCCTGGATATTGAGTATTGTTCCACAGAAAGCGGTTCTGGAAAAAACGAAATCCCCAGACTAGGTACCCCCAGGGGGGGGGTGGGATATAGGAATTTTGGATAAAAGTTTGGGGACCTATTTGTCCTTTTTCCCTAAAAGCTTTTTCATTGTATCATCTAGGGGTAAATAATTGGGAACATAGACTAATGATCTATTTTCATTTTAGTCTGGGCTGGATAAATTGGGAAATAGTCTGGAATAGTTGGATCATAGGACGCACTCGAGTGTGTACGCATTTGTCACTATATTCTATAAAAACTATTGTATTGATCGGGCTGGGATGGATTAATTGGGGAAAATAGTTTTTAATATGTTGGGATCATAGGACAGCACTCCTAAAAAAATTAGAAGCAGTATAAACGCCCTTTTTCGTTGCCGGGGCAAAGGAACATGGGTAATACTGCAAATTAGTAAGATATTTTAAATTATTTTTCTTTGCACCAAAAGGGGGAAATGGGAAAAATAATGGGTCGCAAAAATGAGGTATTAACTTTGTCTTTGCCCAAATAGGTGCAAAAGGGAACTAAATGAGATACGCAAAATTTGTAGAGATATTAACTTATTTTCTTGCCCCAAAAGGGGGAAATGGGAACTAAATGAATACTGCAAATTTGGAAGAATATAAAAATTATTGTCTTTTCACCCCTAGGGGGTAAAAGGGGAAAATAAGAAATAGATAGGTTAAACGAAAGGGGGAAGGCGTGGGAAGTACCATTGTTGGTACTTTTAAAAATTAACAGTGCAGTGTTGCCTATGCAGAGAGTGTGAATGACAAAACCCGTATACTTTGTTAGAAAAATAATTGGAATTAAACGTCTGTGGCTGTCCAAAAAGTGTATTTGGGGAAACTTTGGGTTCGTGTTTTTTTAAAAACCAAAAACCCATCAATAAAAATTGGGAACTAAAACTAAAGTGATTAATTGTGTCTGACTGGTTTTTAAAAGTGGTTGAAACAATTTGGTTTATTTTTTGTTTTGTTTGATGTTTGACTAGCAAATACTGGTTCTAGGTGTTTGGGTTGAAGCTTTTTGTTTTATTATTTGATTTAACGTTAATTTTTGACCCTGCAAAATACTGGTTTAAAAAATAGACTGAAATTTAATTTTGGTTTATCATTTAAATATAAAAAAAGCACCAACTTTAACTATTAGGGGGGAAAATTGATTTAAATAATAACTAAAGAGTTTAAAAACGGGGAATATTTGGGAAAAAAAACAAAAAAACGCTCTTTAAAGGCCTGCTCTCCCAAAAAGGGAAAAGAGAGTTGCGGGGGAGGGGCTGGGGAGAGCGAAACGTGCTTTTGGAGCGAGGAAAAACTGGGAGTTGCTGGGAAAACCACGGGGGGATTATTTTAGAGGTGCATGTGGGTTTCGACGAGAGATGTTCTGAACTTGCTCACCCAGCGCGTGGTAGAAAGAAAAATGTTACATTGCATTTGGGTAATTTTGGGTGAGCTCTAGTCTAGAGCGATTTATGGAAAATGGGGTTTAGTGCCCTTTTCCCAGGGGACATCGGCAGATTTTTCGCCCGGGCGGCTCGGGGATTGAACCCGGGGACCCCTCGGTTGTTGGCGGGTATTGGTTTTCTAAAAATGCCCCGCCGCCCATTGAGTTTTTGATTGTGGCGTTGTTTATAAAATGATGGCGGATTAAACGGGCCATAATAATGTTGTTTTTAGACGTAAAAGTTAATAGGTACAAAACAAATAGAGGTTTTGAACTAATTTTCATGGGAGAGCTAACTATACGTGAGGGAACTTCATTTTTTGTCAGAGGTAGATGAGATCTTAATGGTACTATTAGTGGAATCATTTACATTTCAAAGGGTTTGGGGTAATAATCGCATTTTGAGTGTAAATTTTCCCCGGCTGATGTTTGATTGAAGGTCAGAGTATTTGGTTTGGTAATTTGAATGGACTATTTGTACGAGCGTGTTTTTGGGTTAAAAAGGTGTGAAGTATGGGGATGTCCCTGGTTTAACCAGGGAGGGACGTAGATAAAGCTTACGCAGTGGGCTATAACCTGAAAGGTTGAAATTTTATATTTTTTAATACTTCTATTTAACTAAAATAGGTTATAAAGGTTCCTGCGCCTCTCCCAAGGGGAAAGGGAGGGTGAGAGACGTACAGTTCAGATGTAGGAAAATAATTAAATGTATGCTAATCAAAAATACAAAAATTTGTTTTATTAAATTTGGGCATAATCAGAGAGAACAGTTAAAAAATTGAAAAGCGAACTGAAAAGGTTTTTGCTGGGAAATATTTTTTTTTTGGTAATTTAGAACGATAATGTTTTTGGTTTAAGTGGGGTGCAATGACATTGCTGTTGTATGGGGGGAAAGGCGCCACCTGTGGTGGGTTATGGATTTGTTCATAAACTTATATTTTAAACTAAAATGAGGAATGACAATTATGACTTACAGAAAAAAGACACAAATTTTAAGTGAAATTTATTACAAAATTTTTTTTGAATTATTCAGTTATTTTCATTGATCCCGTAATGAATAAGGGGTAGTAGAGGAAGGGAGGGGATTTTTAAACTCATTTAGGGAAGTTATATTTGGAAGAAAATACCCTTAAATTAGGAAAATTTTATGAACTTTTATTGTATTGGGTAAAAAATCAAAATGACAATTTCGGGGGGACAGGGCAAAAGAAGGAAAACAGGTTTTCCTAGGGAGTTAATAAAAAATTTAAAAGGTCTTTGAGATGAGAGCACATGTAGCAGAGTTAGGTAATCAATTAAATAACATAGTATACTCGAGGAATTTGAGTAGTTTTAATGATAGTTAGGAGGAATAGAATGATACAAACAATTATGCTGGGTTAAGACTGGGAATATCTATCGTGTTTTGTGTGTACTACCATCTTTAGAATATCACTAGGAGAAAGAGATTAGCTCATCTCGTTGGAATGTTGCCAAGGGCTAGGGAGCAGTAGTGAAGTTTAGGCCGTATTTAGGTCATAAAAGTGAACTACCAAATTAAGGCCTGGCTATTTGTGGTTTGTTTTTCAAATTGGGTTTCAAAATAAAAAACAACACACCTAGTATGATGTTTATAAAGCCTTGTTGTTTCAATTTTGGGGGGTTTCAGCAGGTCAAGGGTGATAGGTCTTAGAGGAGCACACAGTGAATTTTATGGAGTTTTTTAGCTTTTGGCTGAGTTTGGGGTATATATGATTTTCTTATGAGAATGAATGTCATGAGGATTTAATGAACACTTGGGATAACTAACATTTTTTTGTTTTTTGTGAAATATTTAGAATAATGGTAATGTTTAGTATACTATGGGATTAAACAGTTCGTTAAATGATTTCAATGGCCTCTGAACTCTGTTTTAACATTCTGGTGTTATTTTAATCATCCACACTAGTAAATTCTAAAGGCATGAGAGGAGGACTTTAAGATAGTTTATTTTACTAAGTTGAGGGTAATTTATAGTACTGTGAAAATTGTGAAGAACATTATAATTTGGTAATAATATATTTGATTTGAACCATAAAATAACAGAAGAGAGAGTGGAGGAATGGCAATTGGATAATGAATTTACCAATATTAACTAAAGTGATTGTTTAGATAGGTGGTAATATTGACCACATGGCCAAATCATGTGTCAAAAGGGGGATGGTTGGATTAAATATTAAATATATACGAAGGAGAGGACAAAATACTTAAAAAAACAACAACATATATGATAGTTTATTAACCACACCTGTATGTCAGAGGTTTTGTGCCCCACAGGTGAACTAAAGGAGAAGGTGACCCACTCTATCTAACCAGGAGACTGAATCAGGCCTGCGGGAGGGCCCTACCAAGTACTGCCTTTTTGCCAGCAGAACAGCTGAGAGATCCATCTGGGTGCATGTCACACACTGTAAAAAGGCAAACCCAGCTACACCTGACGAACAAACACACAGAGTTAGGAGAAAGATCCGATAACCACAAGGGTCCGGGGTTGGCTCCTTAACGAAGATTCCCTTACCCTGTCTGATCATCCCTGTGTGAGTTCGGTAGAAGGTGAAGCAATGGGTTGGCCTCTGGCATCTGACATGTTCTCAGGGCAAGGGGGGGATTTCACAGGTCTCCCGACGGTAGGTAGCTGTCTGATTGTGGGGGCCATATTCCTAACACACACGGACCTCCTGTTCAGCCAGAAGTAGTAGTTAACCTAACACAAGTTGAAAAGGCATAAGAGACAGCTAGACGTAGGGAAAGGGGAAATTCTAGAGTAAACCTCTCTGAGGGAGGTGGTGAGACCGGGGCTGTGGTAAAGATAGTGCAAAAAACTATAGACCTGGAGGAAGTAGTACAGGTGAGAACGGGGTATAGAAATCTTAACCTGTGGTTGGAATGGATTCAGTATACGGCAAAAAACTATGTCTAAAGAGGACTGTTTTTGCCTGTGGGACAGCCAAACCAGGGTTGACAACTACTCCGTTCCCATTTGACAGGCTTTGACTCTCTGTCAGGTTTATCCTCCATGCAAGCCCGATAACGGGGTCGTCCCGACCTGGGTTGCCTACGTTTGAAGTCTCAGGGGATTCTAATTGTTTTTTCTAGGACTAGTAAGATAGGATACAGAGTAGGGCATCTTAGCTCTGCTCCTACACAGAGATATCACAACTGAAAGAGAACATGACTAATCTCTCCTATTTGTTTGCAGACAGAGGATTGTAGGACCCAAAACCAGGCCCGTGCTGACATCTGATGGATGTGTGGTGATAACTGATTTGTGAACTCACCTACATACGCAAACAATCAATGTGTCAGAGACTGGTGAGTTGTCAAATAGAAAGTAGGACCTCTCTCTGGGATCCTTTGATGAAAGGATCCTGTGATGGGATAGGAGTACCTCGAGAGGTTACAGAACAATTCAAAGCTAGGAATCAGATCGCAGCTGAGTTTGAATCAAGTATTTTCTGATGGTCAACAATTAATAAAAATATAGATTGGATAAATTATATTTAATATAACCAGCAAAATATTTATAAACCACACTCGTGATGCAATAAAGGGATTAGCTGAGCAGACAGCGGCAACTAGCTTAATGACATGGCAGAATAGAATAGCTTAGATATGCTTTTGGCTGAGCAGGACGGGGTTTGTGTTCTGTTTGGATATATGTGTTGTACTTTCATCTCCAACAATATAGCACCGGACGGGCCCGTGACCAAAGCGCTTGAGTGACCATCACCACGCTGGCGAACGAACTGGTTGAGAACTCTGGTATTGATAGCTCCATAAACGGTGGGTTTTGGTTTGATAACATATTTGGTAAATGGAAAAACTATTGTTGTGACTATTCTGGGTGAAGTTATAGCTTCTATGGGTATACTTGTGTTTGTGGATGTTGTCTTATTTCCTGGCTGAGTGACTGGTTTGGTGAGTACTCTTCTATGGTGGTTACTGGATTTTCTGACCCTAGTAATTGTGGTTTTGCTGTTAATGTGTTGTGCTGCTTGCATCGTCCCCTGTCTTCAGGAGGTCAGTGGTAGGAGCGGTGCAGGCGTCAGGTATGATGCTGTTGTTACCGGCCCAGGATGATGCGGGTGACTCTGCTACTGACTCTGAGACCAAGCTGGATGATCCATGGTTTGCCTAGTAAAATACATACACGCATTTATTTTCAGTTCTTGCTCATTTATTACCTTATGTTTTTACTAACCACTGTGATTGTTTATTCTTCCTGATGTGAAGGTAAAGGATTCCTGGGTGGCTGGTAGCCAACTCAGTACATGTTAGGTGTAGGGGAGGAATAGAGGGTTAAAATTATAATTTTTTATTTTTATTAACATTAAATGTTGTGATTTAATTTCCATATCCTGTTATTCTTAAGGGTGATTATACTCTGTTTAGAGTGACACCATAAATGGTGTCAAAAGAGGGAATTCAAAAATGTCCCTTTAAAAATCTTTAATCACACCCTAGAGTTTTAATAATCTTGTGTTTTGTGTTCTATTAATCCTGTGTTTTATGCTTTATTAATCAAGTTAGCCATGTGAATGTTTGTCTTTCCTTATGTGATGGTTTGAACTTCTTTGATGACTGGTAACAGTTTGCAAGTTGGGTGTCGATGGAAGGACTGAAGGACTTTTATTATCAAATTGTCTATTAATAAAGTGTTTATTTTTGTTTGTATTGTATTTTAATGAGTGACACCCTAGAGGGTGTCAAAAGAGGGAATTGTTGGGTTTTTATTTTTCTCATAATTGGATCTGTATGTGATGGATAGCTTGGAAGGAATGCACTAATGAGGAGCAATATACTGATATGGATTGTTTCACATAACAGGGTGGGGAACATTGGGGGTAGGACAGATAAGACTTGTGTTGCGAACACTCTCTCTTTGTATTCTGTGAAACTGTCCTTGAACATTGAGTACAGTGGGATGATGTATTTCTGGGTGCTGACTTTCGCAGGTTATCATAGCAACCATGTCTAGTAACAAATGGAGTGCCGAGGAGTTGGGCCCACCCCTGCGCCAACGGATTGGCTGAACCACACTCAGTCCTTTGCTCTGGTTGGCCAACAGAAGAGTACTTGAGAAATTTCTGTAAACAATAATTCTAGTTCTCTGTCGGCCCTGCGTGTTTGACAGTGAGCCCGTATACGAACCTTCATACTTATCATACAATACATTTTGCATATAATAAATTAAGCTTAGATTGAAGATCTCTTGATTCTTATTCCAATACCAGATTTGAATTACGCAATCTCAACACTGGCCTCCACACAATACCCCATAATGTCACAGTGGAATTATGTTTTAATTATTTTTTTCCATTAATTAAAAATGAAAAGTTGAAATGTCTTGAGTAAATCAGTATTCAACCCCTTTGTTATGGCATGCCTAAATAAATTCAGTAGTAAAAATGTTCTTAACAAGTCACATAATAAGTTGCATGGACTCACTCTGTGTGCAATAATAGTGTTTAACATGATTTTTGAATGACTACCTCATCTCTGTAACCCACACATACAATTATCTGTAAGGTCCCTCAGTCGAGCAGTGAATTTAAACACAGATTCAACCACAAAGACCAGGGAGGTTTTCCAATGATGGGTCAAAAAAATATAGCAAACTTGAATATCCCTTTGAGTATGGTGAAGTTATTAATTAGGCTTTGGATGGTGTATCAATACACCCAGTCACTACAAAGATACAGGCGTCCTTCCTAACTCAGTTGCTGGAGAGGAAGGAAACCGCTCAGGGATTTCACCATGAGGCCAATGGTGACTTTAAAACAGTTACAGAGTTTAATGGCTGTGATAGGAGAGAACTGAGGAAGGATCAACAACATTGTAGTTACTCCACAATACTAACCTAAATAACAGAGTGAAAAGAAGGAAGCCTGTACAGAAAACAAATATTCCAAAACTGTTTGCAGCAAGGCACTAAAGTAAAACTGCAAACAATGTGGCAAAGAAATTAACTTTGTCCTGAATACAAAGTGTTATGTTTGGGGCAAATCCATCACAACACATCACTGAGTACCACGCTTCATATTTTCAAGCATGGTGGGGGCTGCATCATGTTATGGGTATGCTTGTCATCGACAAGGACTAGGGAGTTTAGGATAAAAAATTAATGTAATAGAGCTAAGAACAGGCAAAACCCTAGAGGAAAACCTGGTTCAGTCTGCTTTCCAACAGACACTAGAAGACAAATTCACCTTTCATCAGGACACTAACCTAAAACACAGTTTTGACTTAAAACGGCTTGAAAATCTACGGCAAGACTTGAAAATGGCTGTCTAGCGTTGACCAACAACCAACTTGACAGAGCTTGAATAATTTTTTAAAAACAAAACATTACATTTACATTTAGCAGACGCTCTTATCCAGAGCGACTTACAGTTAGTGAGTGCATACATTATTTATTTTTTCATACTGGCCCCCCGTGGGAATCGAACCCACAATCCTGGCGTTGCAAACGCCATGCTCTACCAACTGAGCTACACGGAGCTAATGTGCAAATATTGTACAATCCAGGTGTGCAAAGCACTTAGACACTTATCCAGAAAGACTCACAGCTGTAGTCACTGCCAACATGAATTGACTCAGGAGTGTGAATACTTATGTAAAATAGACATTTAATTATTTCATTTTGAATACATTTTACTTTGTCATTATGGGGTATATATATATATATACACACATATACAGTGGGGGAAAAAAGTATTTAGTCAGCCACCAATTGTGCAAGTTCTCCCACTTCAAAAAATTATACAGCTGCACCATCGAGAGCATCCTGACTGGTTGCATCACCGCCTGGTATGGCAACTGCTTGGCCTCCGACCGCAAGGCACTACAGAGGGTAGTGCGTACGGCCCAGTACATCACTGGGGCCAAGCTTCCTGCCATCCAGGACCTCTATACCAGACGGTGTCAGAGGAAGGCCCTCAAAATTGTCAAAGACTCCAGCCACCCTAGTCATAGACTGTTCTCTCTGCTACCGCACGGCAAGCGGTACCGGAGTGCGAAGTCTAGGTCCAAAAGACTTCTCAACAGCTTCTACCCCCAAGCCATAAGACTCCTGAACAGCTAATCATGGCTACCCGGACTATTTGCATTGCCCCCCACCCCATCCTTTTTACGCTGCTGCTACTCTGTTAATTATTTATGCATAGTCACTTTAACTCTACCCACATGTACATATTACTTCAACTACCTCAACTAGCCGGTGCCCCCGCACATTGACTCTGCACCGGTACCCCCCTGTATATATAGCCTCCCTACTGTTATTTTATTTTACTTCTGCACTTTTTTTCCTCAACACTTTTTTTGTTGTTGTTTTATTTTATTGTTAAAAATAAATGCACTGTTGGTTAAGGGCTGTAAGTAAGCATTTCACTCTAATGTCTGCACCTGTTGTATTCGGCGCATGTGACCAATAAAATTTGATTTGATTTGATTTGAGAGGCCTGTAATTTTCATCATAGGTACACGTCAACTATGACAGACAAATTGAGAAAAAAAATCCAGAAAATCACATTGTAGGATTTTTAATGAATTTATTTGCAAATTACGGTGGAAAATAAGTATTTGGTCACCTACAAACAAGCAAGATGTCTGGCTCTCACAGACCTGTAACTTCTTCTTTAAGAGGCTCCTCTGTCCTCCACTCGTTACCTGTATTAATGGCACCTGTTTGAACTTGTTATCAGTATAAAATACACCTGTCCACAACCGCAAACAGTCACACTCCAAACTCCACTATGGCCAAGACCAAAGAGTTGTCAAAGGACACCAGAAACAAAATTGTAGACCTGCACCAGGCTGGGAAGACTCAATCTGCAATAGGTAAGCAGCTTGGTTTGAAGAAATCAACTGTGGGAGCAATTATTAGGAAATGGAAGACATACAAGACCACTGATAATCTCCCTCGATCTGGGGCTCCATGCAAGATCTCACCCCGTGGGGTCAAAATGATCACAAGAACGGTGAGCAAAAAATCCAGAACCACACGGGGGGACCTAGTGAATGACCTGCAGAGAGCTGGGACCAAAGTAAAAAGCCTACCATCAGTAACACACTACGCCGCCAGGGACTCAAATCCTGCAGTGCCAGACGTGTCCCCCTGCTTAAGCCAGTACATGTCCAGGCCCGTCTGAAGTTTGCTAGACTGCATTTGGATGATCCAGAAGAGGATTGGGAGAATGTCATATGGTCAGATGAAACCAAAATAGAACTTTTTGGTAAAAACTAAACTCGTCGTGTTTGGAGGACAAAGAATGCTGAGTTGCATCCAAAGAACACCATACCTACTGTGAAGCATGGGGTGGAAACATCATGCTTTGGGGTTGTTTTTCTGCAAAGGGGACCAGGACGACTGATCCGTGTAAAGGAAAGAATGAATGGGGCCATGTATCGTGAGATTTTGAGTGAAATCCTCCTTCATCAGCAAGTGCATTGAAGATGAAACGTGGCTGGGTCTTTCAGCATGACAATGATCCCAAACACACCGCCCGGGAAACGAAGGAGTGGCTTCGTAAGAAGCATTTCAAGGTCCTGGAGTGGCCTAGCCAGTCTCCAGATCTCAACCCCATAGAAAATCTTTGGAGGGGAGTGAAAGTCTGTGTTGCCCAGCGACAGCCCCAAAACATCACTGCTCTAGAGGAGATCTGCATGGAGGAATGGGCCAAAATACCAGCAACAGTGTTTGAAAACCTTGTGAAGACTTACAGAAAAGTTTGACCTGTGTCATTGCCAACAAAGGGTATATAACAAAGTATTGAGAAACTTTTGTTATTGACCAAATACTTATTTTCCACCATAATTTGCAAATAAATTAATAAAAAAATCCTACAATGTGATTTTCTGGAAAAACAATTCTCAATTTGTCTGTCATAGTTGACGTGTACCTATGATGAAAATTACAGGCCTCTCTCATCTTTTTAAGTGGGAGAACTTGCACAATTGGTGGCTGACTAAATCCTTTGTTCTTTGGATGCAACTCAGCATTCTTTGTCCTCCAAACACGACGAGTTGAGTTTTTACCAAAAAGTTATATTTTGGTTTCATCTGACCATATGACATTCTCCCAATCCTCTTCTGGATCATCCAAATGCACTCTAGCAAACTTCAGACGGGCCTGTACTGGCTTAAGCAGGGGGACACGTCTGGCACTGCAGGATTTGAGTCCCTGGCGGCGTAGTGTGTTACTGATGGTAGGCTTTGTTACTTTGGTCCCAGCTCTCTGCAGGTCATTCACTAGGTCCCCCCGTGTGGTTCTTGGATTTTTGCTCACCGTTCTTGTGATCATTTTGACCCCACGGGGTGAGATCTTGCGTGGAGCCCCAGATCGAGGGAGATTATCAGTGGTCTTGTATGTCTTCCATTTCCTAATAATTGCTCCCACATGTCACGATCGTTTACAGACGGGACGGACCAAGGCGCAGCGTGATATGCATACATGTTTATTAACGAATAAACACAAGGACAAAACAATAAACAAACGATACGTGAAGTCCAAGGCAGCACAACACAACATACCTAAACACGGAACAAGATCCCACAACCCACTAGTGCCAATAGGCTGCCTAAGTATGGTCCTCAATCAGAGACAACGAGCTACAGCTGCCTCTGATTGGGAACCACCCCGGCCAACATAGATCTACACATTCTAGATCTAAACATAGAAAATCAACATAGCAAAACACAACACAGAAAAATACACACCCTGACTCAACAAATACGAGTCCCCAGAGTCAGGGCGTGACACCACAGTTGATTTCTTCAAACCAAGCTGCTTACCTATTGCAGATTCAGTCTTCCCAGCCTCGTGCAGGTCTACAATTTTGTTTCTGGTGTCCTTTGACAGCTCTTTGGTCTTGGCCATAGTGGAGTTTGGAGTGTGACTGTTTGAGGTTGTGGACAGGTGTATTTTATACTGATAACAAGTTCAAACAGGTGCCATTAATATAGGTAACGAGTGGAGGACAGAGGAGCCTCTTAAAGAAGAAGTTACAGGTCTGTGAGAGACAGAAATCTTGCTTGTTTGTAGGTGACCAAATACTTATTTTCCATCATAATTTGCAAATAAATTCATTAAAAATCCTACAATGTGATTTTCTGGATTTTATTTTCTCAATTTGTCTGTCATAGTTGACGTGTACCTATGATGAAAATTACAGCCTCTCTCATCTTTTTAAGTGGGAGAACTTGCACAATTGGTGGCTGACTAAATACTTTTTTCCCCCACTGTAATTTGTAAATTGATGAAATGTCAATATTTATCAGTGTTTTAGAATGAGTTGCATTAGGTTATACATCGAATATGTGCCTGATGCCGCCCCTCATCTCTGGTTCTCCACTGGGCGCGCAATATCAAGTGAGCCTATAGGCAATTTAGTGTGGTCTCAATTAAATGATCCATAGCCTATAGACTACGAAATGCATGCTCGTAGAAGCACAGAGCAAATTTATATTTCTAAGATAATCAAATCAAATTGTATTGGCTGCATACACACACTTAGCATGCATGAGCATCAGCTGTTCCGGATGACTATGTGATCAAGCTC